>JAOBRH011292369.1:0-12456 GCA_027575125.1 Umimayanthus parasiticus | reverse complement strand
TCTTCGTCTTCGTCTCTAATTTGCATTCTTCTCCTCGTTCTCGTTCTCTTCCTTTTTCTCGTGTCCTCTCCTCTCGCTATCACTCACACTCTTATTTGTATTTGGAGTTGTATTTTTATCCTTATTCTCATTCTTCATACTATTAAAACTTACAGGTTGCAAACCTTGAATCTGAACTTTGCCGAATTAAGTCAATCTTTGCTATCAAGATCCAAGCAAGGTACAGGGGACTACGCGTGCGCAAAACCTATAACAAAGTTAAGCAGCAGAACAACGGTGGTGAGTCTGATCTGAGCATATGAAGAAGTTATGACTTTGGAAATAATAATTGATTAGAAATTGCCCCGCCAGTTCTCTTCTACTTTCTCTGTTATTTTCATCAGTTCCCCTTCAAGCAAGGGTGAGAGAAAAGCGTTCACAATAGTTATAACTTACAGTTTCACCTAACCACTTTGTCAGACAACCAGGTACCGAAATGTATTCCAAACAACTTCTTGTTTGCTTCTTGTTGCTCCAGGCACCATTCAAAGTGATAGCAGCAAGAACCACACTAAACACAAGCACGACAACCAGTTAGCATCTGGTAGGGGGCGGAACTGGAGTCGAATTTGGAAGAGAAAACGAAGCAAATAAACAACTTGAAGCATTTTGAACTATACAACAATTTGACGCATTAAATAAATTTAGCAAAATAGCCAGTGATTTTAACTTCAATTTTTGTGTACTGTACTGTACTGGAGATCAGATCAGACTTTTATTGTTCTCCTCAGAGCTTTTGAACAATAACTACAACTTTTAAATAATAAGAGCAAAAATCAAGTTAAATAAGTTAAAATATAAAGGTTAAATGGTTAAAGTATATGAATTGGAAATGGCTGAGATGACTTATTGATTCTACTCTATCTATACAATGAAAGCTTAAGCTACCGCAATTAGGGCCTTTTTTAAATTAAGTTGTGTTTGAAAGTGATAAGTGAAATTTCTGCCTTCAATATAAGATAACTAATAAGAAGATATTTGATTACATTGGACTCACTAGTGCTTCTCAAAATGTAAAGTGCGCTTTTTCACTGACTAGTGAGGTCTGTACGTAAAATATCAAACTGAGGCCTGAAGTTTGATATTGCTCGTAAAGGCTGAAAAATCGAGGCTAACAAGTCTTTCATTATATGGCACTTTTTCTAGAAAGCAAATACGGAGTTTCGCTAGAATTTTGCGTGCGCGTAGCTGTTAACAACAGTCCGTAATGCCCGCGGGCGTTACTGCTAGATTCAGACCGCACAAGAACCAATCAGGTTCTCTCTCAGGTGGTATATCCCTTCCTCCTTAATCTAGCTAATTAATTATCAACTGACTTGAAACTTTGCGTGCATATAACAAACTTTCTGATGGCTATTATTGAAAAAACTCAAATCTTATTGCTAACTTATTTACATAATTGATTAACCCATGTCAAGAACTTGTTCTTGATACAAAAGGGAGAAAAATTAAACCGCTCGTGGATAGATATGTTATAATTCTAAACCACCCAAACTTTTACTGATGTTAGGTAATGTACCATAGTATTTGTAACAAAATTTTGACTTGAGAAAGTAGTTGATATTGATTTTCAAAGGCTATCGCGGATTTAGAGACGTTTTGTATTGAAAAGTCTTCATTTAAGCAAGCCAGAAGTTAGTTGACGTTGAGTTTAAAATAGAGTAAACGGCCAAGTCCTCTTTACGTCTGAATTATTTTAGAAACAAAGGCAGTATTTTTACCAAAGCACAAAGGAAAACAAATCAAATATAAGAAAAATGTGTATATTTACCATTGCTCCCACCGTTAGTTGAAACGTTAAAGTGAATATTCGAAAATAACTTGACCTGATTTTCCATTACATGGATTTTGCTAAAGTTGACTGCTGGCTTTAAGTCGTGCCATTATAACGAACCCCCGCCCTGCATAACTTCGGGGGTGGAAGCGGAATCTTTTCAGTATGATAATTCGTGATTCCCAGATATTTGTCGACCAATGATTCATGATTCATTTATAGAATTTCTCCATGAGTCACGATTCATTTTAAAAAACTTCAAGATTCCTAATTCATTTATTTTTTGTCCATGATTCATGATTCACAGCCTGCGAGATGATGTGATTCATGATTCCTTCACTTTTTTTAGCCGTGATTCATGATTCAAGATTCCGCTTCTACCCCCGAATAACTGACCTGTTTTAAGCTCGTGTAATTTTGTAACTGTTTCAATAGTGAGAAATTCTTAAAATTTTATAACCAACCGAAACCCAAGGAGCATCTACCGCGCCTGTTATAACTGGTTTATATGAAATCGATAGGCGAAAGGAGTCGCGCATTTTCAATATATCAAAAGTTAACTCGACTCAACAGAAAATGTCTTCACGCCACAGAGGAACGTTTCAACTGCGGTTTTTGACCAAAGTAACTTCAATCAGAAAAAACTGGCACAATAAAAATGACAATTTTGAACTGATGTCTTCTAAATTGTAATTAAAATGCCTACCCCCGTACAAACCCAAGTCATTCTTAAAATCTCGAAATACTATTTGCACTAAAAAGCTATGGGGTCGGCATTTACGGCACCATTTATTGTTCTCGCGTCTTCATCCGGCATTTTCAGTTTGCACTGGTCAAACTCGAACCTAGTCTCCCTCAAGCGAAATTTGCCAGTCCTTTCCCTTGCTCGTTCCCTTCCCATCATTCCCTCCGCCCCCACTCCCCTCGCTCGTCCCAGTCCCCTCTTCCCAAACAAGACAATGAAAACACCAACAGGAAACGATTGGGATCGAGTTTGGGGTTGGGTTAATCGTTTAATCTAGTTTCTTGACATAAAATCGATGTTTCTCAACTTTCAACAGTTAATAATTCTAACACAAGTGTTTGAAATCTTTTCTAAAATGAAGTAGAAAAACCCTACCCCTGTACAACCCCAGCACTAAGAAAGTTATGGGAAAGGGTGGGCTTTGGTCAAAATCCAGTTTATAGCCGACACAAAATCGATGCTTCTTAACTTTCAAAAGCTAATACCTCTAACATAAGTGTTTGAAATCTCTTCTAAATTGTGATACAAGAGCCTGACCCTCATACAAGCCCAGGTCAATCTATTTGCACTGAAAAGGTATGTGTGTATGGGGGGTGGGGGGGGTGTGTGGTCAAAAACAGCTCTAAATCAAGTTTATTGACACAAAAGCAACGTTTCTCGACTTTCAAAAGTTAACAAGAGATCTCAGACACTTAAGTTAGAGTTGTCAACTCTAACTTAAGTGTTTGAGATGTCTTCTATAATGTAACACAAAAACCCAGCCTCCGTACAAACCCAGGTCAATCCTAAAATCTGGAGATACTATTTGAACCAAAAAGTTATGGGGGCGAGGTTTGGACGAAAATATCTCTAAATCCAGTTTCTTGACATAAAATCAATGTTTCTCGATATTCAAAAGTTGATAGCTCTAACACAAGTGTTTGAAATCTCTTGTACATTGTAGCAAAAAATCCCTACTCCCGCACAAACTCATGTTACTCTTAAAATCTCAAGTTACTGTTTGCACTAAAAGGTTACAGGGGGTGCGAAATTGTCGAAAACTGCTCTAAATCCGTTTTCTTGACATAAAATCAATGCCAAAATTACTACGATCCAAAATTCATTATTTTAAAGGAGTTAATTTAACTACCCTTCGTGAATGAAGTGGGGTTAAAGCAACTTCTTTTTGGAGTCAACTATTTGGAGTAAAAACAACTCCCCAGCATAGAAGTTAATATAATTCACTCATGGAGTAAAATATTTCAGATGGAGTTACTTTTACTCTCAAAAAGGAGTACATTTATAGGAGTTAAAATTACTCCAGCTTCATGGAGTAAAATATTCCAGAAGGAGTTACTTTTACTCTCAAAGAGGAGTACATTTATCGGAGTTAAAGTTACTCCACGGCTTCATGGAGTAAAATATTCCAGAGGGAGTTACTGTTACTCTGAAAGAAGAGTTAAAATAAACCCACGAAAACTCCTGCAGTTTTACAGCAAAAATGATTTTACTGATCAAATATTGCACGATCTGAACCGAATGTTGGGCAAACTCAGCATGGGTTTGTGCTTACAATATTTTTTTGTTCAAGAACATGACATGCTCGCACCGGCCTTCCCCCTCCGAATAGGATAAACATTTTGATCACAACGGCTCTCATTTCCAACGAAAGATTTTAGAACATATGAAGAGATTTTAAAAAAAAAATTATGAACCTGGGAACTTTGGCGAACTGCAAAATATCGTTGAACCGGAAACCGCAACTTTGACTTCCAGTGTGTTATTTCAAAAATGTGATTACGTAATGTACTTTGGTTTAGGTGCAGAAACAAAGCACTGGTATCTATGAATTCGAAGCGCCTTTGGCGCATGTTTAATTTTTACACTTTCAGGGTGGGCGCTTCTTCGAGGCTGGGCGGTATTTGAATTGTCACCATCTTCAGCCGCACATTTTTAGTAAGTTTATTTGCCATTAACAAAACAATGAAGTTTTAAGACATACCAAGATTTTACGATTTTTGTCTTTTTTGGGGGGGGAGGGTGGCATGGTACGGACGCGACGGTGAGCATTCATTCGTGTATGCGATTGGCGCTTATCATCGTTTTGGGCGCCTATTCGAGGTTGGGCGCTTATTCAAATGAATACAGAAATGTGTTCAACCTCGATGAAAAGATTTGTCCTTTTCCAGCTATATCGATTATCAGCACCCTGGACCGACCCTCCCCACCCCTTCCCTAGAAAACTTTATAACGAGATTGCGGAAGCGAGGCTTTCTCGGCACCAGTCTCAACGCGGAAAAAAACTCAGTTGGATCAAAATGGAGGCAGATGCAGGTACGTGGAATTTTTGTGCTATGCTTTTTGTCAATTATCTTATAGATCTTAACCCGGCTGTCGTGTTTCACTATTAGAAACTAGCCTAAAAGTATTTTACTTCAAGTGCTAGTACTAAAAACTTGTATCTGTGTTAGAAATTTTGGTAATAATACATTTTACTCACTATCAGTATGTATTGAGTGTTAATATCACTGACTGTTAGATTATCTTTGCATAAATTTGTAGACCGACTCTCTTAATACTCAGTGTGGTTGCTGAACTACTGTACTTCTCGTGTCCATAACTTTAACTCCAAAGTTGTTCTAAGAAAGACCATTTTGTAATTGTTTTTCTGTAGGCTTTCAACACGGCGATTTTTTTACGGCGATGTGCCACGTGGAGCGAATCTGACGGTTGGAGGTATTTAAAACTCCCGCCATTTGTTTCCGTCTGATAGTATTTAGTTTACCGACATTATCTATCTAAACAATTTGCAGAGGTTTCTGGAGCCATTTGATTGAAAACGACTGTAGTAGTTTGTTCGAACTGATTTTTGCGTGAATCGTAACTTGCAATGCGATGTGTGAGAAACTGGCTGCATACAAAAGTGTACTAATTATTCAGTCTTCATGTTGTTTGCTAAATCAAATCGGGGGGGGTACTTCCTTGTAAAAGACTACAGGGGATGTGCTGCTGGATGGGGTTGCATTTTCACAACTAGACTGACTTTAATGGAGTTACATTTTTAGTGGAGTTACTAGAATGGGTCGCAAATTTTCAGGATTTTTGGGATAACAAAATTCTGGTAAGCAGGGATATAAAAATAGGAAGATATGCGGTTGAAAAATGGTTCCTGCTGTTGTTTTAATATTTAACAGTTGGCTCGCATTGAATTCCATTCTTGAAATCACAATGACATCTGCCCAAAAGTGACTAAGATGGGGTCTATAGTTGGCCACAGAATAGACTATAATGGGGTAGGGGTTCTGAGAGGCCAGTGGCACATACCCAGCAAAACTTGACCCAAGTACCCCCCCGGGATCAAAATGCTGTGGCCTTGGATCATAATTTAAGTTAAAAGATCTTACTATGAACTACTGTTGCTTTTGTAATACTCCATTTATCATTTGATGACCCAACTAAAGTACATCTACTAATGAGGCCTGGTGGAATTTAAAAAAAATTTTGAATTAAAAAAACTGTGAACTTTTTAAAATCAAAAGTGCATACAATAACAAGGCGACTTCTTCTAACAGGAAAATTGTGACAGCGGTATTCAACCTACGCATTTGGGGTAGCGATAATTGGCAAATTGCTGCCTATAAACACATGCAATTTTCACTGTAAGTTTCAGTTCATTTTTATGTTAATTCTCTTGAGAATGCGCCAAATGTGCTTTTTAAACAAGCTAAATTTCAAAATTTCCCAGGGAAGCATACACCGGACCCCCCTAGTGTACTCTTGCCTTCGCACTTGATCCTATTTTAGCCAGACCAACTCTGAACTGCTTCCTCCTGGCCTAATTCATAAAAGGTTGACCTGCAGCAATAGTGAATAGGTACCATGACCGCAATGAACTATGGGATGTAATGAATTTAGAATAGAAGCAGTTTGCTGAAAAATAAATATTCCTGATTCACCTAGAATATAAGTTTCGTAAAGTATTAGCTTGATTATATTGGAACTTTTTGAAGGCCCAGAATTCCTTTCGGTCATGGTATTCACTATTGCACCAGGTCAACCTCTTTTGAAATAGGTGTATACACACTGTACCACTCTTTGTATAATTTGTCTCTTTGATGTTGCTGGGACAAAAGTTATCCGTGAAATGTTGCTGTGGGGTGGGAGGGGGTGAGTCAATTTCATTTTCTCATTGCAGTATACATGTAAAATATCTGACTTTACTATTGTAGCACACTGTGTTTATGATATGTGTAGTTGTTCTAGATATCAATATATTTTCACCACTTTAAAAGTGGCAAGGTTTGTATTATGTTTTGTATTTTTAGTACTGTATATTAAATTATAAGTGTGTTTTTTTGTAAAGTGTGTAGAATTCTCGTTTCAGGTTATGGGTTCAATGCATTTGTTCTATCTTTGTATACAGTTGTACATAATTATATCTTATTCACAGGTTTCAAAACAAGGCATCATGCGTCGCAAGCGACATTTACTATCCTTATTTTTGACATCTATTTTCACTTCAGATGCTCAGAACTCAGTTGCATAAGATGTTGTTGCTTTTCCATATGCATATAAATTGATTCTTATGTCAATCACTAGAAGAATGCTTTGAATTTTCGGCAAAAACAGAGGTCAATTTGCTGCCGATCTTTGCCGAAAACCATGAGGGAATTAAGCATAGATATTGAATATAAAATGCTTGCAATGATTGGATAGGAGCTATTCTGTATTCGAATTATTTGTGAGAATAGAATTATCAGTCACGTCGCATAGCCTGTCTCGAGGCCACGTCTCACTTCGGAGATGCTGCTGTACAAGTAGAGGCAGAAGATCAAACAGAACAATGCATGAAAGCCATGCAAAGTCTTGGGCTGGATAATGAACCAGAGTCTTACTACTCACATAATGATTCAGATTCTGATTGGGATGATTTCTTTGAGTAACCTTACAATAAGATAGAAGCAGCTCATGGTAGTCGTCTCATTCTGATTTCTTTCTCTTTCAATGTTAAGAGTGAAACTCAAGTTTTTTCATTTAAGTCAACCTGATCCTGAACAATGTGTAAACTGTATGTTGACATTGCTGTCAAAGGCTGTTCATTAAGACAGAGGAAACAGAGACACTTGCAGAGGAGTTATTTTGTTTGACCTATATTTGCGGATATTGTACACAATAAATAATTATACAACATACATATAACAGTATATTCAATATTGATTGTGCAAAAAAACCCAGAAATTTGAACTGTGATAAAACACTACTTTTTTTCAACAACTGGCCTTCAAAATACAGGAAATGGGTCCTTTTTGCGAATTAATTTTTAAAATTTTCTGGGGTGACATACCCCTAGACCCCCCTAGAAAGCTTCAGGACCTTCAGCCCTCAAAACTTCCATCTCCTACTTTTCAGCTTCCAACTTCTACTTTTCATCTTTTTGAAACCGCTGTTATTAGACGGTTGACCAGCCGAGATGGCTGGGTACCGATTTTTATGAGTTGGCAGTATTTGGGCGGTTTTTGTAAGAAAAAATTCAGTCGGTACATGTAACTTCAAACTTGAGGATACATAGTATCTACTCTTTATACTGTACATGTATCTACTGCATTGTATCATTAGACTGCATGTTGTTCTTCAATATTATTTAACTAATTGAAATTTCTTCTGTTGCCACAAGTATTTATATTGGTTTTGTACTGATAAATATTAGTTAATTTTCATTTACTGTTTTATAAATTACATTATTCGGTAGTAACTTTATTGCACTGTGGTTCAGTTCTTCTGTTCTGTATAATTTTAATATTATCTCAATGCTATTTCTTTAAAATTAAAATAATTGGTGGTTCCCCCAGCTGGAGAATAGGGCCTTGAATAATCATTATGATTTATCCTATTTTTTCATGCACCAAGGTCTTTGGCAGCAACTTCGCTTCATTTCAAGTTTGGAGCCCAAACATGGTCATAAAGTTCTTTCTCACCTTCCCTTGCAACTGCTCCTTACCCTTCTGGTATCCTTGTTAGAACAACCTTAAGGTGTTCATTTTCATCCATTCTCAGAATATGTTCAATTAATTGTCATTATTTATGCTTTAAATAGCTTTTTTGTTCACTAATTCTTCTATCTCTGTACAAGGTACCAGTGAAGGAGTACATTCAAAATCTTTTCATCAATTCTTGTCATTCTTCTTTTCTCACAACCAAGCAAGAGTAACAAAACTACACCAGAATTCACTGGGATTCTCCTGGTTTGGTGTGACTCAGTTGAATTGACCACTTGATTCCAAGCATTCATTGGTTAGCAGCTTGTGCCTTTCATATGCTTGCCTTTAATGGATTTGTCAGCTCTTCTAGTTGTCATTACTGTAGTTTCAACTTCTCAGTTTCTTTAAAATCAAAGTCCCTCTAGATGTCTTTATTTTGATGCCACTGCTCACATTCCATTTCATGATCAGGTCTTTTTGATACTGATCTTAAGTCTGTGTAGTTTCTCTAGATCTTTCCTTTAGTGCTGGGTCAGTTGGTTGTGTTTGTATCTGAACCTTCTTGCTTGCACTCATGTCGAACAAGATTGTCTGTCTGCAAGTTAAAAGTCTAAAGCTGCATTATGTGCCCTCATATCCTATTTCTCTCTCAAGATTTCTGTTTCCTTGCTCATGACACAGTAAATAGCAGGAAGGAAGAGGAATCCTGACATGCAACAGCCCGCCTCCACAACCGTTTTCACATCAAACCAGATCATGTACCAGATCTAGAACCAGCTACAACAGATCAACTGCAAATTTGGTCTCTGTACAAACATGTAGCTGGCCAGCACCATTCTTATCAACTCTGGTAGAATACCATATGGTCTCATTATTCCAGTAAAGACGTAACTAGTTCTATTGCCTCTTATTTTGATCGTTCAACAAAGCAGCTCTTTTGTATTTCCTTGGTTGTGTATTGTTTTAAGGTGTTGGTTATTATTATCGTTATTCTTGAGGGAACTATTACTATTATTGTTACTGTTCGGTTAGCGAATCAGAGAGACGCTTGGCTTCTAGCAGCTACTGGTCGATCCCTTTTTTCTCCACCAGGTATCAATGCTCAACCAAAGTCCAAAAGCATACATGCTGGTTTGTGATTCATTTTATGGATTACTCCATGATGTTACAAGGGACAAAATTATAACTGTTTGATGGTCCTTCTTCATTTTTGATAACATGTTTGTTCTTCTGTAGAGCTCTGCCTTATTCCCATTGCATTGGGCCCCTTGAAGGAAACAAGGCGGCTGCTTTGGAGGCTAACATCCCTTGCCCTTTTAATGATTACCCGAGATTCCAAGTACTGTTGTAGTGACTGACATCAGCATTGTTCCATTCCAGTTCCCACATCCAGTTACGGCACAGTACAGTACTGACAATAGTTAATTCTATTAATACCAAAAGGTTACCTTTCTCAGGGTGTTGTATGATCAAACCATTGCTCTGGCCAGTATACTAGTCTTCTGGTACTTAGAATGTCCTTTTCCATACCGAGGTCTTCTGCAAGAGACTTACCATACACTTACTGAAGTATCAATATCCGCTTTCAATAGTCCAATAACTGTCAAACTATCTGTGTCACTTTTCATCTTCATGATGGCTGCCTGTACCTCGTCAGTCACTGAACCAATGTCAATGTCTATATTTCGAATGGCCACTACAGGTCTGTTTTATACTTCATTAAACTTGTTTTTCCCATCTTTTACTGCCTCCTTTATTATCACTTTCAACTTTGTCTGTTGCCTAGTTTCCATGTAGCATACACTGTTTTCATATTACCAACCTTTGCTGGTGTTTCTGCATCTCTTGCAATCTGCCTAACCCAGTCTCCTTTGACTTTACTTGACTGTATCTTTGCTTCTTTGTCTTGTGCTCAATACATATTGCGGAGGGGTTTACACAGTAATTAAACCTCTGCCTCCTTATCCTGAGGTCCCCAGTTTGATCCCCCGCCTGATCGAGGGTTGAATACTCGTGTGACTTTTAACATTTCCTGCTTAAGTTCATTCAGTTTTCCATGCTTTCGGAGTCGGTAAAATGAGTACCAGCATCCATGGACTGCTTTAAAGCGGCTGCCAGAGGTGCCTATATATGCTTCCGGTCCACTGGGGTAAACTGATCATTGTAAAGTGTCTTTGAGCATATTCATATGGAAAAGGCGCTATATACATGTGTAACTGCACTACTTTACTTTACTCCTTTTGGTACTTATTTTTTAATCTTGTGCCTATGACCTTTTTTGCATTCATTTTTCTTCAGTCTTCTTTCAACTTTTGCGACTTGCGTGTATCCAGATATTTCTTTATTTGTTTTCTGAAATCCTAAAATGTCTTCAGTCTGCAGTTTCCCTTACACTTATGCCTCACGTCGACCCATTGGTTCTAAAGATGTTGATGTTGCTCTTCATCTTCACCATTCTCCTCTTTCAGGCCATTGAGTTGGTCCGTTCTTTACTTAATTTTTATACTTATGTCTCATGTTGTATAAATTTAGCATCATGTTTCTTATTGCTGCAAGCTTAAGTTCTCTTTCTTGTTTAATGCATGACCTAAACTCCACTGTTGCAATGACCACCCTCCACATTGTAGTCACGTCCAATGTTTCGGCCCCTCCCTTCAAATGATGTTGTTTCCTTCACCAGTCTCTTAAACAAAATGTACTGGTCATTTGTTGCTTAAGTATCATTCCATGTTGTGGTTCTATAGTTTGTCTGTCTAGCTAAGTCCAAGTTTATTTAGATATATTTTGTGTATATTTTGATGTGGATCGAAACATGGCCATGTTGTTGACTGGAGAAGAGGATATAATGTGCATGTGAAGTGTGCTCCATTCTCAGGTCTTTTTAATGCCTGTCAAGTGTGTTCGGCCACATGCAATACCATCCTTGCCACTTCCTTAGCATTCCAGGTTGCCTATCGTTATGACCATCATGTCTCGGTATTTCATCAATAACTTTTTGCAGTGTACGTATCTTGTATACGTTTTCTTCAGTTTTTTCATCTGCCTCAAGCTCATTACTGGAGCATATACTTGTATAACTATATTAACAACTGTATTTCAGCTGTATCTTGGCGAACATTTTGGCTGTTTCTGCATGTCTTGTAATCTGCCCTACCCACTCTCTTTCACACAAGACTATTTCATGTACTTTATCTTTCAAACTTTCTGGCCTGTATGCATCTACAGTACAGCCGTTCTTCCGTACAATTTTTTATCTTCAATATATGTAGACAGCTACTATCAGTGGAAATCATTTTAGTAAAATTAGAGGTTTTACGTGTATGAGCATTGCGTGTTTTGACCTTTGGTTCGAGTACTTTTGGTGTGCCAATTTTGTGGCAGGTGTATTAATATTCTTGCTATCATCTTATTTCTAAATCTGTATTAAGTTGTTCTTCAACACACTCAACAACATTGGATGTTTGCACCATTTGACTGATCACACCTTAAGTTTAATTGCATTTAATTATCACAAAATTTTCAGTACGATAAGCGTGCATGTACACAGTTATGTCTAACTTAATTATTTTTATTAATATTTATGTACAACTGTTTTGTTATTTACATTTACAGATAATGGTAGTTCCATAGTTTTGTTTTGAGTCACACTTTTCACTTATGGTACTGTTTTTAACATTTATAATAATAGTGGTATTTTCAAACATATTAGATTTAAGAAAGGTACAGTCTGACATGCAATGTTACAAGCATGCTGTGTGGCCGTGCGCACGCTACTGATGTACATTTCCGTCATATTTTGTTTTCGAATTGATAAGATTTTTATCCTGCCTGAGGAGAGCATCGAATTCTGCCGTATTCTGTCCCTATCCTGCACAATCCTGCCTTGAATCCTGCCTCGAATCCTGCCTGAATCCTACCTGAATCCTGCCTCCAATCCTGCT
>JAOBRH011289037.1:0-12465 GCA_027575125.1 Umimayanthus parasiticus | reverse complement strand
ATAGATGGATGGATGGATGGATGGATGGATGGATGGATGGATGGATGGATGGATGGATGGATGGATGGATGGATGGACGGATGGATGGATGGATGGATGGATAGACAATTGAACAATGTGCCTTCACACATATAAATATGTAATATAGTAGTTATTTTTAGACTGCTGAATTTGTATTGTTTTTAATGTCTATATTGTGGAAAACAACTCATTTGAGTTGCATTCCTTAAGAAGAAATAAACTTATATGATGAGAGAGAGATTGTTAAGTGTCCTTTAACTTAGCAAGATTGAAATGTTTGTCACTTACTTAAATGTTGCTTTTTTTTAAAATGTATAATTGCCCATTAGTTAGTTAGATAGTACGTTGAAAGGATTTCATCTTTTCCGCCAGAATTTGTAAATCCGACCGGTGGAAACTGATCTGCCAACGGTTTGCTCCTCGGATAAATGACACGTTCAGTATGGCAGCATCACTGATGTCCTAAATTGGCACGTTCCCGAAACAAGTCAGTGTTGACAAACCCTATAACCGGAATCATACTCGTACTTTCTGTCTAAGGCCAAGTAAAAAAAAAGGTTTCTCATCCGGTTTTCTCTCAAAAAGGAGGCGGGCAATTCTTGTTATTTACTATTTCTGCTGTTTTTGCTATCTTATTTTCGGCTGAAAATTAGACCCAAGGCCAGTATGACCACTACAGATGATATAGAAGGCGTACACAGAAAATTTGCTGCTAATTTACTTGAACCTCTAATTGTTCGATTTGGTTTAATACTTGCAAATAATCGGACCGAAATCCTTAGGATCTGTTGTTTTATAACACTCAGAATATATAATCACACACATTAAAAACAGAACCTTAGCCCTAGCGAAGAATCTCTCAGCTCTCAATTCATAATGGAAAACAAGTTAAAGCACACACAGATTCATATCGAGGGATTATGGTCCGAATAATTGCAAGCCAGCATCCACTCAAACCATTACATGAAGTTAACAGGGTGCCAGACTTCTAGCTTGGGCACGTGGCAAGTTAAAACGCTGTTTCAGCTGCGTTGATGGCATTTAGAAGATCGATGATAGAGGTAAGCAGCTGTACATTCTTTGAAGAACAAAGGTCGATATAAAGCTTTATTTGAAAAGCAGACAAAAACTGAGGAGGAAGGCGGGGATGAAAAACAACTTTTATTTTTGCTTGGCCTACTAGGAGTGAAGTATATTTGTTGTATGGGCTGGCATGCCATATTGTACTTGCATTAAAGGGATTTTAAAACGACTACACCATTCCTTTAATTGATTATTTCACAGCTAGAAACATTCCTTACCAAAACATAAGGCTTTAAATTTCTAACTTGTACATATAAATTGAGCTTCGACCAAAAACAAACATTCTGAGCAATATATGATTTAAGTGTTAATATAGTAATGTGTGTATACCCCATTCGTGAAACACTTCTGTATTTTCTCTAATTTGGTTCTTAACCTATGTTGTTGGGTGGGGGGGGGGAGGGGGGAGATGATTGTCAGTAAACTAGATTTTGGACTGAAATATGTGATAATCATAAGTGTGCTCAACAGGAACCTTACACGCAAATCAGCAATTCCCGGTTTTAGATACTTATCAGTAAGTATAAACACATTTTGTTTATAGACGAAAACCGAAACTGGTAGTTCGTCTCACAACTGTAATGTGCCACTTCTTACCGTAAACAGGATGATATGTTTATTTCGTTTAATTTTAAGCTGATAAAGAAACATGTAATTATAAATCGTTCATATTCATGGCTGACTTCTTGATGACTTCAATTCGAGAAGCGTTTACATGGCCAATCAGTCTTCACTGGTTAAAAAGTTAATAAACAGAACTGAACACGGTTCAGAACATAGTACACTGGAGGAAACCAAACGTAAACCTCAGAATATAACTTAGAAACTTAACAAAGAAAAAGTATGCCGTCCAGAATGGAAAAAAGTACTTCATAAATAAAATTCAGTAGCGCCCAAAAGGATAAAATGATGAAACAAGAATCGTTACCTAAGAACTTGGGTTTTTTAAAAATCCCTGATTTTCACATATTTATTTCCACATAATACTGTGAGAGTTATACGGACCTTGTACCAATTTATGAAAGATTCTTATCAGTTATCGCATCAAACTATTTAGTAAAATGAAACCACCTGTGCAAATGGACTGGAATGCATGATTTAAAGAGTTTTAACCGTTGAGACTGGATTTTAGTACTTCCGCTCCCGATGTTGAAGGTCGCGCCCATACACGCAATTTTCATCCTTGTATAGAGAAGCTGTCAGTTACTTTGTATATGAAGCTTAATCATTCTCCTGCTGAGGTCAATTTTGTATAACCCAAGAATATCCTAATTTTTAAACCAGCTGCCCACACACTACACTGTGACCATTCGTTTTGACCGTCTGGCAGAGTAGAGTGTTACTCAAAACTTAAAAGTTTAGAATTTTCAAATTTTTTATACTTTGATGTTTGAAAACATCTAAGTAGGACAAGAGTTAACAGCAACTAGACATTGCCTCATTTCACTGTGAACAAAAATAATAAGGCAGGTTAGTTCGTGGACAATTTTTCTCGCCATGCAGTGAATCCCAAACAGTAGAAAGTTCTTATTGTCAAACGAGTATTAGTTGGACGATTTTGAGTGATGACAGTTTGCTGAGAGTTTTGCTTGATTCTCATGCACGCAGTCAAACGAAGATGCGAGTCATGTGAGTGGCACAAACCTGGCAAAACGGAGATGCAAGCGCGATGCCAGTCGATGCAAGTCATTACAAGTTTTAAAGTTGTGTTCAACTTGCGTTTCGCATGCGAAACTTTCAGTTAAAAAGGAGAGCTGAGTCGAATACAGGAGGAAGTTGTGAGAAACAAACTCAAACCGAATAAATTTATGGAGATAAACGCAACTATACGTTGACTAAAAGGAAGACCGGAAAGGGGAATTAATATATTCCTTTTCGAGTTTGCTTCAACATCAAACAGCACAATTTTTTGACACCCAAGTTTACCCGTTGGCAATAAGGTAATTTCAGATAAAATGGCTTACGGAAAAACTGCCTTGACGAAGGCATTTAACATTTCAATAAGTTTCTCAGCATCCGCTGCATTGTATATCACTGGAGGACTTTTTGCCTCAGTTTTTGCTCCAGGTTGCATAAAACCTTCTGTTCGTATGAAATGTAGGTTCCTTATTGTTACCTAGTTTTGTCTGGCAGTAATTCGGAAAGCGATGAAAAACTCACGTGGTAAAATTTTTCTTCCAAGACCCTGGAAACTTCTTAAGGGTGACCTTTTTCATATACATTCTGGAATAGTGCATGGTTACAACTTGTGGAGCATTCCTAGCTTGTGCCAAACAAAGGTGGCGCGGATTTGTGTTGGGAAAGAATACTCAAAAAGAATTACAAACATTACTCTACTAGTAGTAAGACATAATCCTTACTGTCTTGTGAGGCTGTCCTGAAAAACTCCCGAAATAGGCCTTAAAATCTCCTGGAGTTTAAGCATTTTGAAGTGGTCACAAACGCAGACTACTGAAAAAAAGCGGTACATGTATTAGACAGGTATTAACGTTGATGTGAACTATGGACTGGCATGAACTGAGGTGAAGATTAGACAAGTTTGGAAGGTTGTCTATAAAGCTGTTTCTGGCTTCCCTTTTAAGTTGCTGCTGTTGTTGTTGTTGTTGTTGTTGTTGTTGTTGTTGTTGCTGTTGTCATTGTTGTACGTGCCTCACAATCCCTTCCTTTGCTACATCAGTTACATTTGAAACGAATATATATCAGTTGTCTGGGTACTTTCGAGTGGTCAATATGCGTATAAACCTACTTGCTGGAACAAATGGCTGAATCAGTAAAAAGTTCTAAAACATCGTAGCTATACAAATGCCGCTTTCAAGTTCCTGGCATATACGAAATGTGAGTGAAGAATGTAACCATAAAATACTCTTCTTTATAAGAACTTCTAATTTTTGGGCTGAGGCTGCATGTTCTTAAATATCTTGAGGATTTCAGCCTCAAATGTCCTTAGAACGTTCTTAATTAATTGTTAGTGTTGGAAGTACAGTTGCTATTTTCCATTCGCAGAAACCAACCGGAAGCATAGCTACGCTTTAATTGTTAGCCGGCAACCCTGGCCGGCAAGAAAGCAATATAGTAATAAAAATATAACAGCAAATTTGTGTACACACCGACAGTATAGGCGATGTTGCACTGACGAGCCTATTTCCATTATCTTGTGCAGTATCCAAAACAAAAGTTCTTCGCCTTTCCTCAACCTCGGGTATGTTCTTAGCATGTTCTTAAATGTTGGGCATTTTTCAGCCTCACGTTCTTATAAAAAGAGTGTATCCTCAACCTCGGGTATGTTCTTAGCATGTTCTTAATTTTTTAGCATTTCTTAGCCTAACGTTCTTATAAAAAAGGTTCTCTTAAAAAAAGAGTGTCACAAAACACATCCAATCTGGTACTAACATCCATGTCAACTCTCATTCCATAGTTTTAGCTTTTTTATCTCCTGTCCCATACGTTTGAAGCCTTACGGTATGTCGTATGTCTATACTCTATAGCTGTATCAGACTTATCTCGAGTAATAACTCTTACAACGCATATGAAAGGCACATTTATACACACAGCCAGTTATATACCAATCTGATCATACAAAGCATATCATATCGGTATGTATCTGACACTAACACACACCCATATCAGCTCGCAATGGGTTTCTAAAAAGTTTCTTGATTTTGTCCCGGCCATAATGTTTGGAGCCTTTTGTTTGTCTAGCTGTCTATTAGTTGTCTATTTATCTCGAGTAATACTTAGCAATGAATAATAAAAGCACCTCATACAGACAGCCAGATCTGACCATACAAAGCACATGTAATTTAGTATCTGCACTAAATACACTAGACACCCATATCAGCTCTCAATGGGTTTAGGTTTCTTCTTTTTACACAGTCCATAATTTTGGAGCCGTTTGTCTGTCTAGCTTCCTATTTAGTATTTATCTTGAAGAATAATGCATTGAAATATCTGCAGCAATCTAGACGATGGCAGAATTCTTTCCAGAACTGTTCCAGACTGTTCTGTCCGCCCCACCTCTCTGTTGCCAGAAACCTGCACGAACAACTCCCATAACCCCCCTCCGCTCACCTCTCTCACTTCAATGGTCTTGGGGGATTTCTTTTGTCCCTATCACAACTGTATCACTAGCAGTTAATAAGCTGGTAATCATAAGCCCATTTTCATGTGGGGCTTAGCGCCTTCAGTACGAATAATCTGATATCTTGGAATCCGCAAGTCATCAAATCTCTCACCTCAATTTTCCGGTATTCTGGACAGTGAATGTCAAACATATATCAAATAATCTAGTTGGTTGTCTGTATCACATTCTTCGCCAACGTTGTTGATAAGTGACAAAGTTATTAGAAGTCCGAGAAAACCTCAAAAACGACAATGCAAATAAGTTATAGAGTGAGTAAGTTTCTATACAAAGCAGTGAGTATTTAGCTTAAAAGACTCCATAAAAATATCTTGATATCATAATATGTTTGACTTCTGCAAAGTTATGGTATGACAAACGTTAAATATAGAACTCGAACCTGTGTCGTTTTAAAATAGATTTTACTTTGACCTTTGTTAGGATTTGAAAGAGCTTAGAATCACGTATACAGCGTTGTTGGAATTCCTTCGACATTCATCATCTTTGTTCAAACTGTCAGGAAATCAACTATTTTAAATATCCTGAATTTATTTACCATTAAAGTGTGAAAAATATGCGCTGGTGAAAAATGTGTAGATACGAACGTGTAGTTGGGTCATCACGCCTTTTTCGATTAACACGATACTTTTGCTGCGCAAAAAATAGCACCTACATTTGACAGTTTCAAGTGTTGTTGCCTGAGACTTGTCCGTGAGAGAAGACAGGTGTGAGGGAAGTGAAAAGTGAGACGAGATAGCTGCACGTACGAACACACACAACATATCATATGCTGTTTCTTTGGGCCTAATTGTTTAAGATTTCCAAATGGAATTTGATTTCTGGGCGAGAAATGTTTAGAGGATCACCTGAATGCAAGTGTAATTATTGCTAACAGGGATTAGAAATATTGATCCGTTTATAAAAATTTATCCTGATGACAGAAGATAGCTAAGATTAGTTTGGGCTAATTGATAGGCTAGATTTTGATTCCTATTAATTGCTGATTATTGTCTGATTGTATGATTGTGGTTTTGCAATCATTCTGTCTCTCAACTCCCAACTCTCATTTCACCCTTTTTGTAACAATACTGGAAATGGAGCTTCGCACTGCGGGCCCGAGATCCAACGCTCAACAGATTCAACTGAGCCATTAAACCAATTAATTTTCCCCAACCATCAAAGAATAGTAAAACAGAACAACTGCCGGTTTTAGTCTAATCGTGACCAGAAATTTTGTGGTAGCGTGATTTCTAACAAAGGCCAAAGGAATCTTTTGTCTTGGGTCTTGTTATTAGATCTGGCTGCCGATAATAAAACGCCCCACGGGCCTCGTTCTTGCGTCTATGCGAACTTTCTAAGAACTTATTTTGTTGTAATTTATTTTGAAGTGGCGATCAAGAAATAAAAATATTTCATTCTTGGATCTTGGTGTTTGTTATGATTTCAGAGTTGAAGAGCGTGTGCCACAGTGTTAGATTTAATAAGACAGATCTACATCGACATATGATTTGTTTATTTTGGAGAATTAAGTATTTCAAAACGGCGGTAAGTAGGAATCCCATTGAAAGGTTTATAAATGGTTTAAGATAATAATTTATTCCACCTTCGCTAAATTATGGAATTTTACAACTCAATTAATTTTACACCTTAGTTGTAAAAAATATCTGAATGAACATTCCGCTTTGACAAGTTAAAATTGGCTGTTTCTCGACGAAAATTCTTCAGATTGCGAAGTGCCCAGATCGAGCATGCAACAAGCCAAATGAGTCAATATTCCGGTCAAGTTGAATAAACTGTTCATTAAGGCTAGAATTTGATAAACTATTCACAAACGTTAAGCTGTGTGTGTTGGTGATATTAAAGACTAAAACCACGCGACAAAGATCGCGTTGACTTCAATTAATTACTTTATTTAGCCGAAAGTCGGAATCCTTTGGCCTTAGTAGAGAGTCGGTGAAAAACTAATCGTTATTGTGTGACACGAGGCTAGAGTTGACTCCACAAAGGCCAAGCTAAGTACTTCCTAGAAAATAAAGCAGCATGTTTGAGATACAGATAGTAATATCCCAGATTAAAACCTGTGAACTGAGGCCTATAAGTTGAGCGACAGCTAAGGACGAAATTTATCAATTCCAGCACGACAATAAACATTTTTTTCACCTGAATGAACCGTATATTGGTTAATCAAAGAATTTAGCGTAATGTTAATGTTATCTGTGAGGTTTTCTAAAGAGTTATTTGGGCAATTAAAGACGGCAAATTTCACTCGTATTGTGAAAAGAATCCCAATTACTGTTGAGCTTTGAACAGTTTAAAACAGTACCGCCTTTGGAATAGAGTCGGCATCTTTTGGCTCGTCGCCGCTTTTTGATTGTAATATCAAATAAAAGAAAACTACTCCAAAATTTTCTCGCGAAGTTACTACACCTAATAAAGTTGTTATAAATTTTTATCTAGCCGAGCTCCACGCAACACAGGGAATGAGAGGCTGGTCAGTATCACTGTCGTAACGAAACGTGAAATGGTCTAAGCTTATCCGGCCCAAGTTAGGGGCAAGCCATTTGATTTGACCACCCGTTGGTGATTTGTCAATTCGTACATACGGGAAGCACGCAATACGCTCTTCTTCCGTTGATTTAATATAACTAACACCGAACTCCTTTTCTATTGCCATTGCCACAGTCTAGAAAACACACAGACAATCAACAGATCAAACCCGGTGTCCTGGTCCAACACGGCTCTACTGTCGCCATTTTCAAGTAAGTAAGTTACTATACTTTCTGTGACCTTTCGTGTTCACCTTTTGAACCAACGCGCGGCGGTGTTTAGATGTCGATAGTGCACAAAATCGAGTAGTTAACATTTTCTCTTTGTCACAATTTGTATGCGTCCTCACTCAGAAGTGAGCAGTATTTAGTTTCATATAAGTAGGTATGACCAATACTCGACATATTGTTCTTTAAGTTCTACCCTACGTGGCCACTCAGAGAATACGTATACCTGGTATACACTTACAGTTGGGTACTCAAACCCACAAAACATCAAGAACAGAATTCAAGTTCCATAGAAATCATTTGACAAGTCAGTGAACAGCATCGTAGGTCTCTGAAGTTATTCCCGCCTTTGATTATTTGTTGAAATGATCTGAAAAAGTGATTCCAGTTATCAGAATGGAAAATCGCACGAAGACAAGTAAAGTCATTGCCCTATATCCAACGAGAGGACACGGCTAAATTAGTAAAATAAACTAAACAACATGGGGCAAATATATATAATAGTCTTGAGTTCTTAAAATAGAGCTCGATAAAGCTCGTAGCTTTGCCGCTAGTATTGCTTTGCGCTATCACACATCTTTTTATGTTACACAAGTCAGCAGAAAAAATTTAATCGATTCAAACCTTACTGCCATGTTCTCTATACGTACACAGCGGCGTGTTTTTTGTAATCAACTGACCTCTAAGCCCGGCCTATAAGTACAACTAAATATGTTTATTTAGCATTTTTGGGTTGCGACAAGCAATTCAGTTTGTCTTTTGTGTGTAAAATTGCGTTGTGTAAAAACTCTAAGCGACTCGAGTGGAAGAGGTAAAAAATGACTGGAACAACCAAGAACGTGATCTTGAAAATTCTAACCGCAAAAGTCACGAGGAAATGGTTGCCCACAAGTACAGTACGTATCCGATGGGAAGACGCAGGACACTCTGAGTTCATGTCTGCTGCCCCAATTCCTACATTAGTACTCTGACTTGCAAGTTCATTGACTACACCAGAATTCTTCCTCATATTACAGCCATGAACGTCCCGACTCTTAGCTAGATTTTGGGATGATGTTTGATTCTCACTGGTTCTCTGTCTTCTCCGCTCTGATAATGCAGTTGAATATCAGTGTGCTGTAGAGCTTGTGGGATTTAGTCCCATTTCACATTTACACCACCTGGATTTCTGGTACGGAATGGAGTGAAAGGATTCTCTTACAAAGTTTTGAATCTAGTTGTGTTGGTAGTCCTGTGCCAACACATTAAAATTGTCACGGGTACTACGTACAGTTAAATGTATTACGTACGTGCCCTACTGTAAATCCCACCTTTGTGGTGTAGATTAGCTTCGATCACAAGTTGTAAAGTTCTACCGGTCTTAAAGATCTTACAAAACTTTATCAACTGTCTACTACTACAACGTCCATTGAGATTGCTAACAAGATCGGCCATAATTCCTGTAGAATATCTAAGCAGTGGGGGAATTATTGGGGCACGCACTCCAGAATATAGTTCTGAAAGCTGTCAACCTAAAATTGCTCGGCTGACAATTTTTATTGAACAAGCTAGTATCCACAAGTATACATGGTCTACTAGACCGATAATATGATGCTATTGGGTGATATAGCTCAGCAGTTTTCATGCAGTTTGATTGTACACACCGTATATATATATATACTGAACAGGAAATGAAGGCGACGCCTACCTTTTAAGAAAAGCCACAGAACCAAATGTACAGATGTAGATGAGAACATTTTGCAGTCTTGGCCTTGGTATTTGCACATACTACATAAACTGAATAAAGAACTTGGCAATATTTATCTAGTTCGCTTTTCACGCCATCCGCTCTCAAGCAGTGTTGGTTTAGGGAGCGCGAAAAGATTCCGTGTTTACCCAGTGCTTGATGTGTTTACCCAGGTTTCTTCTTTGATTAAGGCGCAAGAATCTCTTGTATAAACAAGCCCATGAGTAAACTTACTTTTAACCCTCTTTGGCACGGAAAGCCCCGTACAAAACTACAGCGGGAATTAGCAAGAAATCTCTCCATAAATAGCAGCATATTTCTTTTTTTTGACGTGGATTAAACCGATTCAATTTCGAAACTTTATTTGTTTTGGTGAGTTTGGAGTTCAAAATTCATTCCGTTCAAGTTAACCTGTGAAATTACTTTCCTCGCCTAGTGTTTATACAATTACCTTAACATGAAGTAATCTGGCTAATCGAAAAAAATAATAATGCCGAAGCCGTAAAGGGAAGCGAAGATGCTCAATACATTTACAGAAAAGCGAATGAAAATATTCGATATTGTATTTTCGGGAGTGGCAAGATCTCTCTGGAATAACCGACCACTCCAGTGTATAGTCATCCCAACCATATTTGCACGCATCACCAATGTTAACTTCAACAAATACATAAGCGGTCAGTCCCATTGTATATTTACTGAAAAGTAGTTCAACAAAAGTTTTACAAAATTTATCAATAAAAGCCGTTTTTCTTCGCTCGTATCGGCTGATCTAAGACTTCTGATAATCGTGTTCGGCTGAACGCATTTTAGAGTACCTAGTGCTGAGTTGGTTGCAATACAGAATGAGTTTCACTCATTTAATAGAAAGCAGAGAAGAAAAAATACACTCAGTTTTGAAAGAAAAATCTCTATTTTCTTGAACTGAAACCACTCGGAAATTACGTGGAATTTATTAAACAAATCCACATAATAACTACCTGTGATTTTTCTGATTTTGACTACGCCCATGCACATATTCCATATCACAGAATACTCATGCACAAGTACTTATTACAACGAAAATATCGCCAAAAGAAGTTCTTTTAAGTGCACAAGGAAAGTAATCTTCAAACCTGAATGTTGTAGCACGGGTCTCCGTACCAAAGCTAACTTGTTACTCAAGACAAATATATCTTTCTGGTTGATAAAAAAAAGTTGACAACTGTGAATTTGTTGGCGCTACAATTTTTTAAAATCACGGTTACCTTCTTGTTTTTGCAAGAATCAAATGTGAGCTATTTTGGAGTAAATTTTCATGCGCTAACTTAGGTTTAACATCAAACTCGCTTCAGTTTCATAAGCTATTGTAACCCAATTTACACGGGAATTTACGTGGATTCACTGGTAGAAACTGTAACGAAACTAAACCATAGTAAACTAAAAAGTAGAACTTGGATTGTGTTTTCTTATTCTTTCGATGAAGTCAAGTTAGTCGCCGTCAGATTTATCTTAGCTGTTTCTTGATCTCACATTTGAACTTAAAATACTCAGAAAAACGGAATGTGCTACTGTTTCTTTTGGGTGAAAGTTCTCAGTGTCAGTGACTACAGACCACGTAAAAGTAATTCATATGTTCTTGGGAGAAACATCAAAGAAAATTCTTCAAATGCTTAGCGTTTAACCTAAAACATTTAGCATTTTAGTCTGTACGGCTAATAATTTTAATAAGAAACTGACATAACTACAAACAAAGCTAAAGTTGTTTAGCTTTCTGAGGCTTAACTTTAAGTTTTCCGATTCTTTTTCTAAAAAAAATCCGATTAACCAAAAATGGAGGTTAGCCATGGCGCTTGAATATGCTGAGATTTAATAATGTAGCTCATAAATTAAAGACCTCTTTTTTAATACAAGTGTAAAACTGGTAGCTTATTTATTTTAGTTGACAGACTACAGAAAACACCGCAGAACATTAATTTCACCAGTTTATAGCTGTTCAAGATTATGAGATCAGAAAACCGCAGAGCGTAAGTTCATCCACAATGACCAGAACAGAAGCAATTAAATGGAATATTTACTTCCACATAAGCCATTTTATCAGTTTTAAAACAACTGTGCATGCAAAAACACTTGCGTTGAGTTGAGAAATGATACTGAAATAAGGTAATTCAAAAATGACCCGGTAAAAACATTTCATTAAAAATAAATTTAAAAAATAATTAACAAAAAAGTGAGTATTGTGGTAATGAACATTACCCTTTTTAACTCAAAGTTTTTCGTCAGAGTTTATCCTTTTATAGTTCTAACAGTGATTTAGAGAAACCACCGACATAGGTTTGGCAGAAGAGCACCAGCTTTTGTGCCAATTCGGAAACAAATTACGTGGAAGAATATATAGCTAGGTTAGGCAGAGATTAAAACACACAAGGCCTTAAAATGTAACATCATAATTCTGTTCAACCAGGCATTTTAGACATAAACATCTTTATCTTAAATTTATTCTATAAATATATTAACAAAAAATAGACTAGAATTGTCAGTAAATGTATTTGTTTGTAGAATATTGAAAGCAGAGATCAAGAACGTTGGTGGGGCAGAAGCAGATTGGGAGTGGTAGAAGAGAGTAGGGGTGGGGTGGGGGATTGCTGGGGCTTTGGAAGAGATAGCGAAAAATTAACAATCTGTGAAATCTATGTATGTATGTATGTATGTATGTATGTATGTATGTATGTATGTATGTATGTACGTATGTATGTATGTATATATGT
>JAOBRH011289036.1:0-16528 GCA_027575125.1 Umimayanthus parasiticus | reverse complement strand
TTTTGAGTGAAGCTTTCTTAAAGTTTGTGCAGCAACTGACGTTGAGGGATTGGAAAAGACTTTCATAGATGAAGACACGGCTATATCACGCTATATTTACTGCCTGCAAGGCAGAACGAAATGCGCTAAAAACTATCAATTTGTTTTAGTGCACAAAACGAGATAACACCACGGTCATTTTGCATCTTCGAATGAATGCCTTCGTGTGCACGTTACTTAAATTGATACTAATCGATACTGATCGATTTGAATTATCATATCTTGTGTAAGACTAAAAATGCTACCAACAGGTAAACACTTCAATATGGGTAGACGTTATGGAGCGATAAATAAAGAACTTTCATTTAACGCAAAAAGTCACCTTGTCAATTCGAACGCCCGACACGTTTTACCTATTGCAGTGAGGTGTCCCGTGTTGTTCTGTGGTGTCGATAAACTCACATATTTAGGTATAAAATTAAGATACCACGGAGACTTTGTCCGCAAAAAGGAAGAGTTTTATAACTAAGATAATAAAATATCTTCGGATCTCAACATAGAGTCTAGCTTTAGAAGCGATGACTCGTGTGATGAAATCGTTGTTGCGCGGGTGTTGCGTCGGCAAGCAGACACCTTCTGTATATGAAAGGAAAGGGACATGAGAGTCATGCATCGAGTGACTCATTTTGTTTTATTCTAAACTGATTACTTCTGTTCGCAATTTAAATATAGCGATAGCGTCTTTGAGTTGGAAACTTGCATAAGTGGATACCGTTTTGAACAGTTCTGGCAATCAAAAACAGTTTGTCTAATTATGAAACAGTTTCACTGTTGTCATAAGCGCATTTTAATTCAGGACAGTTGACATAAACCTAGTCCTAGGAAATGAAACTGAAACAATTATTGAGTAACACGGACAAGCACATCTTTAGCTCTATTATTTTGCTTCGTTAAGTGATGTTCACACTGACAACAACTTTGCTGGCCGTTCGGAAGTCCGGCAAGTGCTCTTAAAACCCAGCCAAAGTATTGATTCAATCATTTTGTTCAACCGTCCACTCTTACCGACCAGGTCTGCTTTTAAAAGATGGTTGCAAGTAAATTGACTCACTGCTGAGCCGGTGTGTGCTGATTGAGAACTGAAAGCTTATATAAAGACAAGGTTTGATCACAGAGTAAAACTACCTGACTAAGCTCATACTCATGTGAACACCCAGTTACTTAAGAGTCAGAACATTTCAGTGTAGCTTGTAGAGAATAAACCGTGATTCTCATTCGGATGCTTTCGAGCGAAAACATAGCCCAAACAACAACTAGTAAATGCATCAGTCAAACTTCAACAAGCATAGAATAGCCCATGCAGGTAGTCAGTTTAGCGGAAATCACCATGCTAAATTCTTCAAGCTTTTAGCACTAAGAGAAAAGCTTGTGTTTCTTCAGTCATATTCAACATATAATTAGTTGATCAGAGAGTATGGCAATCAAATGTGGTTCATGGCAACAGCACTCGCATCAGATCCATTACAAATTAGTCACTAGTAAGGCTTTCAGATGCATGCACCTTGTGTAGTGTGGGTACACTGGATTAAAACGATTTTCCCATAAAACTGACAAGTGATTAACGAGAAAAATGATATAGCAGCCACTTCTGCTTTTTAAGCAGAAACACTATTTGAACATGTCATATCTGCTTCTGCTGTTAATGTCGAAGGTTTTAGTACAGAACAAAATAAACATTTTCCTTATATAAGGACATTGTTCACTTATACAACAAACTTTTAACAAAACTTTATCGATACTTATAGCTGTGAGTGGAGATTATTATTTTCATTATTATTATCAAACCGTTTCAGTTATTTAAAAAAATAAAAGTCCAGTTTATATATCTATGATAAATCTCAGTACTGAAGCATTTGAGGAATGACTGGCCTCCGTGAGAGTTCTGAGAAAGCAATTGGCGACAGTTTCGCATACAACAAAAACAAGAGAAAAAAACTGAATGGTTTCACGCCAAAATATAAACTGTTCTGATAGAATCCAGTGCTCCAGTCTCCTAAATTAAAAACAAATGCCGTTTCTCTTGTTTTTACCGTATAATTTTTTATGGAATTCTCAGTTTAGTACCGAGCACTAAACTGATACTGTACGAGAAATTGTCACAGGCAAAATTGATCAAATTAAAAAAGAGTCTATTCTCGCGTTTTGAAGAGAATCGTTTGAGCTATTGAAGTTTCTTTATTCCTTCAAAAATCCTATTTAACGAGTACTTACCGACACTTATTTTTATCTTTTTATTGTTAAAAACAAAACTGTAATCTCAGCAAAGTGAAAACGATTAAGCCAAAAAAGTCATATTAGCAGATTCAGTATTTATCTATTTATAACTGAAGAAATTTAAACACTGATTTCCCGGCACTAAATCGCAAGTTTAACGCTGAGAATCAGAATATTTCTCTCGTCACTGCGATTGTTTATAAAATATTGGTATAATGTTAGTTAGAAACTCTGGCCACAGATAAGGAAAACTAGACTAGAAGTCTCCACTGCCAAAGTACGTGTGTATCGCTTGCGTACAGTGCAGGCGATCATACCGGCCATCGTCAGAACATTTCAAGATTTCGGGCGCCACTTCAACGATGCTTCTAAAATGTCCTACTTATATGTCCATAAGAGAGAAAATTGATAACAAAAAACAACAACTTCACCTGAAATTCGAGTATTACTGCAAGGTGAAAATGTCAGTGCTTTTAAAAACTTTCCTGGAAGCAAAGTTTTGTTCTTAATTTTGCCGAATTATAATTTTCATGCTTTCTTTTCTTTCACTGTCAATAATAACTGTTTGTTCGGATTACTTGCGGAACTACAATAACAACAGTTAAGCGAATGAATCTCAAAGCTGTGAGAGAAATGTGTTAATGAAGTCGGCTTTTTTTATGCTGTTTTCTAGTTCAGAATTTTCTTCCCTTGGAAGATACATTTACATACGTAAATCGACCAGTAATATCTCACATTAAATTTTAGGCGTGCAGTTAGGACTTAAGAGCTCTCTCAGTCGGTGTTTTCACCGTAAAAGTACCACGGAAATGTCTTAACAAGCTACGGAGTTAACAGACATTTTAAAGTTGTAACGCTCTTAATATAGGTATGTTATTTTAGTGAGGATGGATTTGGCGCGCTCGCAGTTACACCTGCTTAAACCGTGGTGCAACGGTTTGTTCATGGACTTCTGAGCAACTGCCCAACTCAGTGAGACGAATGAATTGAAGATAAAAATAGCAATTGAAAAAGAAGACGAATTTCGGTTTAATGTCGAAAACTAAAGAGAGACTAAATACGACATTTTATTATCAGGCTGCCTTTTTGCCTGTTAGCCAACTTGCTAGGGAAAATCTGTGCTAAGTTTGTATAATGAATTTCCGCTTGGTCCGATGTGAATGTGAAAACAGATCTGGCTCCACGTTTTGCTCAGTGTATCGGGTTTCGCATTATTGCGAGCCATTTTTCTTGCCATAGAAATCATTCACTGATGGAAAGTTTAGAAACTCAATAGCCTTGAGAGATCGTGGCTCTTATAAAATGCCGCCTAGAAGCCACATTTATTGCTAAGTGCCACTAAACAATTCGTGTTCCGAACCTTGTCTTTTTCGCAGTAATCGTTAGCTAGTTTTAAATAAGAACCGGTTATAAACACGAAAAACATTTTCCAGGGGATTGTCAAGGGCTTACTTGCAATGACTTGGCACTAAAGCCATTTTAGTCATTGCCAGACACGCCAAAATTGTATCTTAAAACAGTTCTTACTCGTGCACATGCAATAGAGCAAGTTTTGTTTCTTGGGGCGACTATTTTGAAACGGTTCACATGCAACAAAAACTGAAATACGACATTTGTTCTCAATTCATAGAATTTCTCATCGCGGCCTGCCAAACCAACCAAAATGAATCGTATTTAAATTGTTCATAGATTATCAGCCAGTCAATCTTGTGTTTTTATTTTCAAGTCATAGTTTCAGAAAGCCTTAATGTATTCTGCAAACTTCTAAGAATAACTACATAGACACAGGCGACACGATTTTGGACTCAAAGTGAGCCGACCCATTTTTAAGCCGTCGCATGACAGTCTTATTTCCAGGCATTCTTTCCCTAAATATCAAAAACAGCAGCAGTTGATTTTTCTTTTCTATTTTCTGAGCAGTTATCTCAATTTCAGTTAGAACACTAGCTTGCCACCTTTAGAACACAAACTGAAACAATCCAGAATCTATTTATGGTAATCGGGTAGGGAGACAGGTTTTTAATACACTTTTGACCTACCCAGGGGATAATCGCGCATTTTCCTAGTGTAAACACGCCTTCACTTCACACAAAGAATAACATCCTATCAAACATTATTGCCAGTATTCGCTGCGGCATCTGTTAAGCCAATCCGGTTAGTCTCGTGAGCACAAAAGGGCGGAAATTCTCTATCGCATCGATAAGTTCACCCAAGATACTTGGCAACAGTCACAGGCTCAAATTGAAATAGTTATCTGAGCTGCACAGCCGGACGAGCTGCAAGTGAGAAGGTCGATCACATCTTTGAAATCCAGAAAAAATGTCCACTTGGTTTCCGAATTTACGCAAAAACTGGTAGGTGCTTTTTCTCTCGATGCCGTATTCTATCTCCATTTTAGAACAAACAGTTTAGGAAATAGCATCACTGATTAGAGTTATTCTTGCACAATAGCTTAGAGTTAGAATTTAGGGAAAGTGAAGTCGGACTCGGTGCATTTACTGGTGAATGGCGCACTTGTAATACTTCAAGAGCAGTCTTAGTTAATAGAACAAGACTTCAAACACGTTCCCTATAAAAGAGGCTCACTGTTTTTATCTGCGAGCATTTATAAAAGCAAACGCTGAAAAGAACAGACACTTTGTGAATTTAATTTAATCACGAACTGTTTCTCTGTCAGTAAACAAAGGATCACTATAAAGGCTTGAATATAACTGATTAACTGCCTTCGCGGTTAAACACATCCAAGTACTGGCTGTTTAAAACATAGTGCATGGAAGTCGTTAAAATTAGTGAGACTTGAACACAAGCATGTTTCGGTTTAAACATACTGTTATTTACGGCTGCATAAATGCTATTATAACTCAGCTGCCATATGCTGACACTTTCAAAAACGAATTTTTTGGAGGGGGCAGACTTTTACTTTCTGTCTGCAAAGAGCTTCCATTGATGGGAATTTTTTCAGTTTGATGCAAAATGTCGAATGTTTCCTTTGAAATAAGAAAAGACAAACATTTGTCATTGATTGTTGGGCGAGTATCAAACGCGTTCTTATGCCAAGTCCATTAATTACTAAGTTTTTGATTCGTGCAGCTTGTAATAAACTGAAGTTCCCCTTTTTCGCGTTCATCTATTCATACGATGACTTACCCAAACCGTATAATTGAAAAACATGAAAAATTGGCTCTGTTATTTGTAATTATGAAAGATCAAGTACTGACAGTTTAGTAAACTTTGCTCATAGTCCAATATTCTAAAACCAATTATATAGAGAGATCGAATATTAAATGCAGAATAATTTCAAGAAAGCTTCTTGAACTCAAGCCAGTTTTACGTCGCAGACAACCCGAAGTTATAATGACAATGGCGATCGAATTAGAATAACGCAAAAGAGTCTTTGTGTTATTTCATTTAACTGACAACTTTGCTATTCATTTTAACCAGGCGTTCCCTGGTAACCATTCTTACTTGCGTTCATTACGATCAACGAACGCCACGATTTTGTTGCAAATGGTAGAATTGATCGTTCCCGCAAACAATGGTTGCAACACTGTAGTAATGACTCCGCTAAGGAGCTTTTATCGAGTTGAAAAAACTCTTCTAGACTAAAGCATCTCCATTTCTTCTCTTTTTTGTTTTAGCGGGTGCAATTAAGAAGACTTGTCGTGGGGACAAGTTTGCGTTTTTAAACAAACTAAGTGCCGTTTATTTGAATATGGTTTTCTAATTGCCCCGTCTCTTTGATGTTTTAATTTCTCGGTCAGTGACACGTTTATGTCGAATAATTTTTACTGAAATCGCCTCGGTTGCCCGGAGGAAAATTAGGAATACTTCCAGCTGAACTCAGTAGATCAGGAGTTAGTGTAAACGTGTTTACCGAGAGAGCTGCGCTTAATATCTGGCAACAATGACTCACTACCTGACGCTTTTAAATAAAAGCTGGTTGATATTTTAAAATCCGAACTAGGCTCTTAGCAATGCGAGTGCAAAAACTTTCGCCTACTGAGTAGAAAAACCGAGGTGAAATGGCGGGGCAGTATTGTAACTGTTTGGCAGCGCTCGAAGTCAACTTATCAGATTTATTGAATCTATACTCTATAGTTCTAAACAGTGCGCACAAAAGCGTCTCAAAATCGTCTAATGAAGTTTCTTTAGATCTTTCGTGCTCTCTAAATGGATTTTTTACCCTAGTTGTTGTCACTGATTAAGTCAATGTAGTGTTTTCGGGGCAAGATGAATTCTTTCTGCAGCCTGTCATGGCTTGGTAACGCTACTATTAAAGGTGGAACTGATGATTCAAACCAATGGCCACACGACAAACTGTCTCCATCTTAAACCATTAGTTCAAAATCAGGCCTGAAAAAGTTTTCACTAAAATTCATAACTGACTTTTTGACCATGGCGAAAAACTTCAGTGCTTGTCATAGCAGAAAATAACATCCGTCAAAATGCCGTGCGCTGACACTGTCGGTGACTAAAAACAAGGCACGACTTAAAATAACTAATATATTCGACTGGTAGGTTTCTAGACTTGTAACATGGCTGGGAAAAAACATTAAGATGTCACGTCTTTAGTGTTTAACCACAAGTTTTATGTCATTTTTACAACATCGTTAAAATCGTTAAAAAGTTTGCTCCATTTGGCGATATAATTTTCTCCAAATAGTTTTTTTGTTATCAACTGGCGGCAAAATGGAATTCTTATGACTGCATCAAGTAAATAAATTGTTTTTAGACTCCCTAAGTTCGAGTGATTGATGGATATACTCCGCACCTGCACACCTAATGTCGCCCAGTATATAGTGCCCAGAGATCCCGTTAGATAAGCCAACATATGATGCTACAGGCTTTCAAACCCTTGTGCAAACGTTACCTTTTCTAAACAAGCAACAGTTCCTCGTGACTTGAACTGAAGTAATCAATTTGACTCTGGGCAACCGAGTGCTTCGTGAATAGCGATATAATATTCGTATTGTGCGGGTCGCAAGTTGGTATCGGCAGTCCCCAATAATCAGATTAGAAAAGTAAATATTTAGATATATAGTTTGGGTTAGGTTTTCAAGCGCTCGTTCTGTATTCGAGAAAGACAGCTTTAACTCGCTAAAAGTTAAACAAAACATTTTGAGTTATTTCCACAAAATTAGCCAATAAATTGCCACCAGTTTCAGTTTTCCAGTACAAGTCGAGTTGTTATTTAGTTATATTGGCTGTTGATTGGGCGTCTCTTTGCCAGCTGGGAGATGGAGTTTCGAAAAGCGATTTGCATCGCATGTGGAGCAGAACTCAGATGCAAAGATAAACGAAATCAAGTCAACTGGCTCGTATACAAACTGTATGGCAGTTCTTTATTACTGAAATAACTTATATACCGTCCTTTAAAAAAGCAATTCATCCACGTAATAACTTCTAAAGTAAAATTTATTTACTTCTGTCAATTTTTTAAAAAATCATGCGAAGCATCAGGCGGCATGTTTGATATCAGTTTAAGACTTGCTGAACAGTAAAACCTGATTGAGTATATTGATATTGAATGTGACGCGAAACATCGATTTTTAAAGCCAATTTACAACATTTCACACGTGGGATCATTAAAAAACCTTTTATGTACTTCTATATGCTGTTATTCGTATTTGCATACAAAACTAAAAGGTTGCTAAATGACTCCTTTTGAGTTCAAAGCTGCTTGTGTCCAGCTTTTTCGCCGCTCATTACCAGTTGAAGGCAAACATTTCTTGCTGGCTTCTGGCCGAGCCTAGCTTGAAAGTGCGAATGAAGGCAGGAAGGTAAGTTTTGAGTTTTACATTTAATTGAAACTACAAACGAGAAATGAACTCAACCGAATTGAAATTCACTAGCTATGTAGAACAACTTGACTCACTAAATATTGCTTTGGGGTTTTTTTTATAGTCGCTCACTCATTATCTTCTCACGAGAAACGAATTGCGCTCGCACTGAGGCAAAAGTTTGATGAGTTCTCCGAAATCAGATTGGCAAGCTCTGGATTTCATTCGCACTTCAAGAGCTCCACTAAGATTAAGTTTATAATTCAAAACTTTCCAAGTTCGATCTGAAGGTGTAAAATAAAGAAACCGCGTCATGATTATACATAGACTAGCAGTTGTTTGACGAGCTGGCTTGCAAGTTTGATAAGTTGTAATTATCGAATAAACTCTGCCGCACTTGAAGGAGGCCGAAAAGCCCAACAGGAATTTGTAAGTTGGTAGCAATACCGTTATATTCAAACCAACTGCAAAAGTTATTTCATTAAATTAACTTGATCAAAGTGCCGAATCGGAAAAGCACACTTAGGCGGTTGAAAAGTCGCCGCGCTTTTTCACCAGTTCTCCAAACAACTCAATTTATCTGCAGTTCGGTGTTCACCGCGGAAGCAAATTATTTCATTAAATCGGTCGAAAATGCAATTTGAGATTTTCCGGTTCTTGGATATATTTGTAAAGAACCAAAAACAGACCACTGAAAATCTGTCAAAGTTCATTTTCTCAAAAGCAAAACTTTGCTAGCCTGTTCATGCTGTTTATGTTCGATTTAAGTGATTCAGTTGGTTAGTGTTTCGGTTCTGAGGGGAAATTGTTTACGCGGTGAATACTGTCGAGTGAAGACAGGCCTCACCTGAAATGTATAGTTAGTATTAGTTTGTATTAGAATTGTAAATTCGCGTGTTTATATGAGAGGTTTGTTTTAATACGGCTATCCATGCAGCTGTAATGAAAGCAGATGCGATCAGTATTCCGGGGAAGTAACTAATTTGTAAAAAGGGGCCTCTTAAAAGCTTCAAAGAGGGGAAATATTAACTTCTAGATTATGGTTGAGCGGGGGCAAAGATAATGTTGCAAGCAATTAATATGTACCAAGATGTGTCTCTAAACTTGTCAAGGACTTTATGAATTTGGAATTCACTGTTCAAAGATATATTTATGATTTTAAGTTATTAGCTAGAAGTAGGAAAGCGTGCGATCTCCATGCAGCGAGTGTTTTCCTATTTCAAACAAAAGGCGTGTACTTCTGATTAATTTCGCTTTATTAACAATAATAATACAATCACTGCTAGAAACAAAAGATAGACCAGCTGCAAAATTTAAATTTTAGCTTGAAAACCCTTATTATAGAAAAAGGGCGAGTTGTAGGCGTTTTTATATCAGCAAGTTTTGAATCTTTTCGAATGTCGCAGCAAAAGAGTGCAAAGCTTTCTGTTTTTAAAAAGACACTTTCACTGTACTAATTTCGCTCATTGAGAACGTACTAATGCAATACTTGGTAATGTTGTAAGTTATTTCAAATCTATAAAAAGAAATAAAAGCTGCATGTGTCTTTTTGTTTTTGATCCATCTCCCGGATTTAAAAGAAGTTAATTTTTCGTAGCACACGAAATCCTTGCACCCTGTGGTTCTCTCCGATACTATTACCAGAGTTTTGACGAAAAGGAAACTTTGCACACTGTTTGCTAGCGGAAACGGACGGCTTTTGGTGAAAATGTTCTTTCTTATTGTATAGTTTTTCACAAAATTTTCCATTCGAACTCTTCAGTGTATAAATTTATTCTATTCAAAATCAGCATATGCATTGATTCTAGAAAAAAGAATGACACATCTTTGACACAAGCATTCAAATAGATTATCTTCAGTCGAAGGACTCTTTTGACAAACAATTGGTTCGCGTACGGTGTAAGTCTAAATGTACTTTTCTCTTCAAGTTTTCTTGCGTGGGCCCTGATTAACAAATCTTTTATTTCGGTTAAAAACAACAGTTGGAAACTTTACTTGCGGAGTTTTTGGAACACCCCTTAAATTATTCGGCAATGTTCTTTGTTTCAAACACCTTATTTTTCGAAATTAAATCGCTGACACCCCCCGCTCGGAACTCTGCCAGAGAACAGCATGAAAAAAGATAAGAATATGGAAAAGCGCGCCGGACTTTCATTGAGAAGAGTTTTTCTAGTTTATTCCCGAGTGTAAATAGGCTTTAATTAGCATAGAAATTGGCTTCTTGGAAGTTTAAGGCCACTTCCTGATTTTAATAAAATTCTATAAAAAGGGAACCTAATGGATTTTTAGTGTTTGATTTATCCTTTTCAGGGAGTGAATTAAGCCAAAATCAAATAAAAAAGTAAACCAATTTTGAACAAAAATCGTGAACTTGTTAAAAGAATATGGGATGCGGTAAAGTTAGGAGATGTCTGAATTAATATTATATGGACTCTGTTATTGAGACCCAAGAAAATTATCATTACTCACTGCAGAAACTATTCGATTTTAGCCTACTGGCGGTAATAGATAAAAAAACTTAATTTGATTTTAAAATATAATCCTTTAAATCCGTTGTAAAGAAGCTCAGTCTGGCTTGTTAAATCTCAAGCAATATTTGTCCGCACATTTTTTTATTCAGTTTAAGAAGCAGGAGTTTCGTGTATAAGTCAATTAGAATGTTTAGACGGAAATACAGCAAACAAGAGCGATCATGGACACACGCGCGGGAAAAGACCTGTACCGATGGCCTCCCAAGAGCTACGGAAAACGTTGTCAAAAAATTGGGAAATAAAACTATCTGTGACCTCAAAAGACACTGACCTTAGTTGAGAAAAGAGCAAAACAGCAGAGAAAAGAATATGCCAGTGTATCGAATGATAATTTGCTCACTTCGATAAAAAAGCGATACATAAAAGGGCGACCTTGGTAAGACAATAGCAGCTTTGCAATCAGCTCGCCTCTCCCATCTTGAGCTTTAGAATTTCATATCCGCTACCTTTTGACAAAGTAGACTCTCTATTTAATAAATATTTAGCAACGGAAACTTCCTAGAACAACAGGGGACTAATTGAAAAAGATAGATTTCTGCTCAGTAGCCGGAAAATCAGTTCTCGCGTAATTGTCAGCGACTGAAATCAGTGTGGTCTTTTATGTGAGACTGTCTTGGACATCCATGCTTAAAATGCTGGAAGGTTTTTATAAAAGTAAGACTTTTCACTGTTTTATTCACTTAAAACAATTTTGTTATTATCACTTTGTGAAGACACTTGCACTGTATTTGTTTGAAGTTTCATGTCCACATTTGTATAACCAGTCTTGTTAGGAGAAGAGTCCAATTTCAATAATTCTTTCATGACTTGATTGCGGTCATTTTGAATAAGCATTTTTGTCGCTTATGAGTTCGTTTGTGTGTCAATCGTCGGAGCTAATTTAAAATTTAATCTTCCTTTAGGTTAATAACTTCTTGCAGTTCCAAATAAAATTTTACCGCTGAATCTTAAATGAAGTTAAATAAGTTATTTCGCGATAGGTGTTCAAAGTAGGAATTTTTTTATTAAATACAAACTAGTCCGGATGTTTGTACGAACTATGCAAAATATCAAGCGTATATGTTGGTTTAATGTTGATGTCAGCAGGTTCTTTAAGAAATATAAAAATCAAAATTGCATTGTTTAGACTTTTCTCAGTTTTTGCTGCAGCAAGAGCCTGTGTTAACGACTCCGGCACACAATAGTCAGCATTGGCGCATGCGCACGCGATACAAAATAGCAGTTCTCTCGTGAGAAGAAGAGCGGGAGGTTTACACAGTCTGGCACATCGGGAAAAATCTCTCGCATCTTCCGGCTGGCTTCCCAATCAACAGAGTGTTAACTGTTTGAGTGTTTGGAGCTTGTCAGCTACCACGGTATTGTTGAACTTGGCTCGTTTGTTTGTGTTTCTTCGTCAAATGGCTAGTTGTGTGGACAGTCCGCGAGTTCAGTCGTATTTTCGTTCTTTGTAGTGCAGTCATTATGTGAATTGCTGTGTTCATTGCGGCATAAGCAGAGGTGCAAATTAAGCGTGAGAGCTAAAGGTTTGAAGCGTTTACATTGCTCCGAAAAATGTCGTTTGAATTTCGCTTAAATGTATTTAATTCTTGAATTAAATTTATCATTGCTGCACTCGAACTCGAGTAGTGAGAGTCAACGATGCGCTGACCTCTTTTCAGATAATTCGATACTCGGCGCACTGAGTCATTAGTGTCAAAATTAGTAATTTATTCGAATGCATTAAGTGAAATCGGCAGTTGTTTCCCAACTGCTCCCCGTCAAAGATGCGAACGTGTTGACTCTGGAAGCGCGGCGCGCTGCTCCGTGAATGCAATAGTCATTTCATGAAACAAGAGTTAGAGTGGCCACGAGTTGGTTTGGCGTTCATACGATTTTGTTTTCTGAAACTTCGAAAGAAGCTATGCAAGAGTCTGGGGAAAAAATTAGGCAAATTTACTCAATAGCTAAGATATTTGAGTGTGCAAACTTCATGCAGACGTACTCAATAGAACAAATCGACTTGATGCAAGATTTGTTACTTTAACTTTTAATATTAACTGGATGTCAAAATTTCCATTGTATATAAGAGATACCCTGGACTTGTTGCATGGACAAGCTAGGAGGGACGACATATATTCCAAACCCTCTACGCTCTCCTGCCTTAATGGTACTGGCATCAACCGCTGAAGCCGCTCGCACTTCTACTTCTCCCGGTCCAATGAGTGAATATCATTCTATATACTCTTCTTCCAGTGGGCGATACCTGGATTCGGAGGCAGTCCACAGGATGGCGTTTAGCTCCTCCCCATACCAACACCGACCACAGTTTGCACTGTACCATGGGCAACCTGGAGAACATTATTCTGACAGAGTCCCTCAAGAGTTCAGTCCCCACTTTTTACAGCTTCATCCACATTTAGCTGGAAGTCTGTTGCATACTAAGACTGGTGGTCCCACTGCATCTTTTAATGGTACGGGTGCCTTCCGTAGAATTGGGCCTGCTCACGAGCATGCATTTCCATTCCACCATTTGCAACACCAACGGGGGCTATTGGATAGGGAACGGCATTTGGAGGAAAGCCATTATAATACAAGTTCTGTCAGTGATGGCGAGATAAGTTCTGATAGACTCTCTAAAGAGAGACTTTCTCCTCGCAGTCCTGACAGAGAATTGGAGGAAATTCCAAATGGAGAACAACGGGAAAATTGCAGCCCCAAAAGTGTTGCATCTTATGAAAATACAGGATCTGGGTTGAAGGAAGTAACCACAGCAATTGTCAAAAAGGAACAAGTGGAAAGCACAGAAGGAGGATGTGAAGGAAGTGGAAATGAAGAAGAGACAGCCATGGAGAAAAGTGAGTTATCAAATTTTATCTTCTTAATAGTAGTCAATGGGAAAGGTTTTGGAATCTTTTTTGCCAGTTTCTTGATTGTGGTAGATTAAAAAGTTTTTATCAAGGGGCAATAATTATTTATTTCTTGTTGTGAGTACCGTTAGATTAAACATATCAAAAGAGATGCTTGAAAGAACTCTGACCAAAAACTTTATATTCCTACCAGAGGGGGTGGATTCAAATAATTATTACTGTACAGATTCCTTATAATTATACTGATGAATTAAATATCAGATTAGTTAGTTGTAGTTCAATACATGATATGATGAGATAATCTATGCATTCAATAGTTTTGCTATATAAATTCAACTTGAATCCTTTCTACTAAACAGTTTAACTTCTTTCATTTGTGCACTGGCCAAACTTTGCTGGTAAGCAAACACTTTAAGGCAGACTAACCTGTTCCCTGTAAACAGTTTAGTTGAAACAAAACTCAATTTAATTTTTGAATTCACTGTTAGGAACCCATCCCTCGGACATAATTTTTAATTTTTGACTGTATTTTTTCTTTCATTTAGGCATGAATGAAATTGTAAAGTTTAAGCTAGTATCAATTCCTTTTAATTTATTTTCTCAAGGAACAAGTTTCAAGAATACATGTAAGTTAGTTAAATCTTTTTCAGTTTAATTTTTGAAGATAGTTTTAAGCCTAAATTTGAGCTATTTTTATATACATTGTAAAAACGCCTCACTTTTGTTTTGAAAAAAGACTTTGAACTAGAGCATGATAGTATTTTCTTTAATAAGAATATTTTATTCCGAGAATTCAGACTTTGTCCTTCTTTCAGGCTGTTCATTTCCCAAGCACTTGTTTTTGACAGTTGACTGGTGGGTTGAGCTAAAGACAAACATGGAAATATACTGCCAGTGGTTGAAAGCTTTTACTTTCATGGAGATCCCTTTTTTTAGCTAATAACTTTGCAGTGGATTATCGGAGCAGGCATTTATAGTCAAGAAATTCCCCATTATTTTGTTATCTTCAAATTTCAAAGAAAATTATGCAGAATAAGGTCTGACAGTTTTGAATGACATAAACAGTTCCTGTTTTTAATCCATGAGAAGAGACTTCATTTCTAAGTGAATTTTTCATTTAAAGCAATTGAGAATAGCAATTTTGGTATGAAGCTTACAGAAGCTGTGATTGTATATACTGTGTGTACTTTTCGGGGAATGTTATAAAATAGCGTTAGTTAACTACGTTTCCAGTGTGTTGATAATTTATTTATAAAGCCAAGTTCCAAAAAACCACTTTGACAATAACAAATGTGGTAATAGAGGTGCTTTAGACGGGTGTCCATATTCATCAATTCATAGTAATTGTAAATATTGGAATTGTTTAGAAATCCTGATATGTAATATACTCCCTGAGGAGTCTTAACCATCTGTTCATTTGCATAAGAATTAGAAATACTGCTGAGGTCTCTAGGTTGCTATGACAGCCAGATATTATTCTCTTTGACTCATTTGTTAAAAGCAGGGATATTATCTTAGTTATGTTCTCTAAGAGGGTTACAAACAATTACTGTTTCTCAAAAACTAGATTTTCTTGTTTGTATCTTTTGCCTACAGGTACTAGTTGTAGTTTAAGTTTTTTTTGTTGAATATTGAACTTCTTAAATCCTTAAATTTTGTGTTTCTTTATAATTCTAATTTACAAAGATATATGTTAATTGTGAATTATCCAGTGTTGTTTTTTCATTTTCAAAGAAAAACTTAGCTAAAGTGTACACTATTGTTTTGTGTATACACTGTACTTTGTTTGAAAACTATGGTTATTTTACTGTAGGTGTGAAACCCTTACTTTTTCTTTATTTTACGATTAAAGAGCTTAAATTCTCTTTCATATAATTATACTGTAGTGTATTGACTAACTAGGTCTCTATAGACTGCATATGTGACAGTTCTAAGCCAGACGTTTTCCACTCAATTTATACTTTTTTGTCTGGAGCAAAATGCTAGCAATATAAGCTGCAGCAAATAGTTAAGCATGTGCAATGGTAATGTAAACAGTGATCATTCTAGTCAGTGCAAATGATTTGTCAAATGATTTTATTAAAAAATTAACATGCACTTCAATTTTGATTTTTAGTTGAAAAATGCTGTAGACTCTTGACACCTCAATTTTGATTCTGTGCAGGGCCAAAGTAAGCAGTTTTAAAACTGAACAAAAAACACCCCCTGTGAAGTGTGGCACATGCTTGTATTCAAGCTCCCTTCAGTAACCATGTCAGGGTTTTCTGATCAGGAACAATGTAGACATTTTGTCTCCATCGAGAAGTGATTCACAATCTGTTAGCAGAAACAACACTTTCCATAAATGTACTTTATCTATTTTATCTCTTTGGTTAACAATAATATTGTAAGTATCTTGAGTATAAATGTAGCTTTTTTAGTAGCAAACAAAACATATATTGTCCTACAGGTGATTTCTAGATAAACTAGTAGGAGTTGCAACAGGCAATGTTAGAGTTGAGAGGTCTATGGATGGCTAGAGATACTTGCATACATTGTAGACAATAAAATTGTGGTAATAATAGGCAATGGAAATGAGACTAGTAAACATCTCTTGTGAAGTGCAATGCCTTATTTACCCATAAGTTGACACCCCTGCAGTCAGAAGCATCTGGTCAGCTTCTGCTGTGTTAACAAGGGATGTAAGTGCCAGATTGTCTGGCTTTTATGTTTTGCAGGAAAAAAATGCACTCGGTGACATAATTTTGTCTCTTGATTTTGTTTTTAGAAAATTTCACAGGTTAATAAAACATTTATCCCAAAGCTGAGCTCAGTTGGTTGCATAAAATATATACATCGTCATCAATAGTACAAACTGAAGCCCAAACTGCAGATGCATGATTTAACAGTCAAGTATGTATATGCAACTCTGCAGGACACCAGTGAATTCATATTGTAAACCCTTACCTTCAGCTTTAATAATTAATAATAATTTATTGACTTGATATAGCGCCTTTTAACAATAAAATGATCAAAAGTGCTTTACATGAATAAATTTAAAATATGTATACAATAAGATGAAACAATTAATATATATCAAAAAGATAAAACTATGAAAAACTAAGCAGATATAACTATA
>JAOBRH011287925.1:0-12469 GCA_027575125.1 Umimayanthus parasiticus | reverse complement strand
CATGACCATCATCATCATCACCACCATGACCATCACCATTACCACCATGACCATCATCATCACCACCATGACCATCATCATCACCACCATGACCATCATCATCATCATCACCATGACCATCATCATCACCACCACCATGACCATCATCATTATCACCACCATGACCATCATCATCGTCACCACCAATGACAATTAGTAGAGGGATATCCTGCACTCAACTTCATCTTATTGCTTCACTCACGATGATAATCATCGATCTTATCCCCATCGTTACCATTGCTTTACTATTATTATTATTATTATTACTACTACTACCATCATTATTATCAGTATCATTATTATTCGCTACATACGTTTGAGTTTGTGTTTACCTGTTGGTTTAGTCCCAGTTACCGTCGATGCAACGTTGTAGATCAGCGGCATAAACAAGGAATCGATTCTGTCCTCGATGTTGTAGAGAACCAACACTGCGCCCGTGGTGACGGCCTTCTCGATCTGCACCAAGGCTGAAGGATGCCTAATAAAGAAAGGTTCAGCAATATGACTTGTCATTCGAAAGCATCTCAATGGTCGTCAAAACTGAACTTTAACAATATCAACTGTCAAAACATGAATGACCTAAATATGTTACGGTATGTACCAAGGTTAAAACTTAGTCTAGAATGGCTACTTTGGACATGGAAAAAAGAAGCTTGAGGTGAAAATTTTAGAGAACTAACCATGTATTAAATATCTAATTAAAATCGATCGACTATGAACCGAGCATTTGGATTCTGGATATTATCCATGACAGAGATCTATTGCTCTGGAACAGAATTACATCCGGGAGACGAAACGGACTACAAGAACTACTGCCTTCAAAATGCGAAAGAAAATCGCGGCAACGAAGCTACGAATACAGACTGCCACGGATCAGAACGGAGCGTTTTAATAAACGTTTTATAAATCGATGCCTTTTTAACGGATTTTAAGATATTCATTCTACTTAATATCTATTGTATCTTTATACATTCAAATACTTTTAATCTTTTTATTCTAAACTCAAACGTTTTCTACAAAGACGTTTGTTCTTACTGTTAAAATTAATAGCAATCAACAACAAATAGAGGCAGAACTCAGGAGTTAAAAAGTTACATTTTCGGAAATTAAACTACCTACCGTTCCCCGAGATCAATTTCTAACATGTTTCCATCCTCGATCATTCTGATCAGGTCAAGAGACTTGTTATGCGGATCGGTCAGTAAGGACACGCGGCCCCACGACGATCGGGCCAAAACAGCGTTCTCTATCTTCCTTGGACCCATTCCTTTTGTCAGCAGCTCGCGCACACGGTCATCTCCAACAAGAAGTTTCATCAGTGCCAAGGAGAAAGAGTCGTACATCGACAGATCCACACGTTGGGTCTCTTCACTGGGTTCCTGTACAGTGACGCGAGAACGTCGATACAGTAGAGGTAAATGACTGTTGTTTAACTAAATTAGAGAATGAAACAATAGGGTCCCCCAATAAGAAGACGACGAATTAATACTTGCACATTCAGTCTCGCTGGATTAGTTTTTAGATCCAAAGAAAGGTACAAAATTTAAACAGTGTACATTGTTTATTCCTTATCTCACGGAAAAACACAACGGGAACTAACTGAACAGGCCTATGGGGAATTGTAACATGTACATATATGATAATAATAATAATAATAATAACAACAACAACAAACAACAATAATAACAAACGGTACACGCGATATTACAGGTTCGTTTTCTATAAAAATCAAGATTCTTATTGATTCGCCTAGTCATAGAATATATTTTAACATCAATTAACCAGAAGTGCAAGAACTTAACTGAAGAACTGAAACTGTACTATCAGATAAAGACAGACATAATACATCCAAAGAAACAGAAGTTTCTAACCCTGTTTTTCAAACTACAGGACGGGTTCAGTTGAAATACAGTTGTAAAATAGAGAGTAGTTTGTCGTGTCTAAGTGTTTTTAGTTTAAAAATGTAACAACTTTCATTACTAAGTTCTATAAAAAGAACAATTTTCGAGGTTCCAAAAAAATGAGGAGGTGAGGGAAATTGGATCGACTTACTTCTGGTCCAGTTGGGGATGAATGGGTGTTTCCTGTTTTTTGTATCTCATCTTGTTTCTCCGCTTCGCCCGTGCTCTGCTGCTCTTCTTTCCTTCCATCGCTCTCATCATAATTTGCATTCTCATCCACTCCAACTTTCTCTTCATTTTCCAACCCACCTTTATTCGGCTCCAACCCGCTGCTCACCCTCAGCTGCAACTGTTGTCTGTTAAAAAGCTGAGCACCTGGGTTGGGACCCCCTGCTGTGTCAAGCACCAAGGGGACACCCCGCTCATCAAGACACCTTGGCCAATGGACGGTCAGCATTTCCCGGCGGAATACAAACGAATAGGGCCCCAGGTACGTAGCAAAAGCTGCTGCCATAGCAACACCTCCTGCGATTGCGATCTCGCGACTGTTGATTGAGCGAAGGATTTCGAACCACTTCTGGCGACCACTTGATAAAACCTGACAACATAGCAAATGAAAAACTTTTAACATTCAAAATATGTGATCAAATACCCATCTCCTTATTTTCGCTCACTGAATCCGTCATTATACAGTTCTACAGTTGATGCTATACGCAGTTTTTCTATTTCCCGTCTTAAAACAACTTGTGTATAGAATAATGATAAGGAAAAGGAGTAAACACATCTGTTTATTAATTATGATTAGAAAGGCTCAGCTCTTACTTCGCTTAGCAAAAAACTAACTGAATCACACCCAAATCAATTTTTTTAAATGATACAGATTTTTTTTTCTTGCCCATGTACTCGAAGAAGCTCAAATGATCTACGTTTTGAAGTTGAGTATACAGCTACTTGAAAAGCGCAAAGTACAAAAGCCAATAATCAGATTAAATTGAACGCCAGGGAAGATCACTGCTATACGGTCAAGGCATTTTGAATACAGGCACCAATGCTTTTCATGACTCCAACAAAATACAAAGTTAGGCCAATTAAGCTCCCACAATCTTTTTCGGTCTTGGTATTATCCTTTGTACTTTGCGACTTCGCACTAAAAGGTTAACCTTTTTTCAGTTGGCTAGCTCATATATCTTATTGTATCTCATCAACGTTTCGCCAAACACTATCATAGTCTGCCTGATTATCATTACATTTGTTAAAAGATGTACGTTACATTTAGGATTGATTTTATGTTATGATCGGGGTTGGAAAAAATCGGAGGATTGTTCTTACTGTGACAAGTTGTTACACCACACCAACCTCTTCAAAATGCGCTGCCTGTTGGAGCTGGGACTGAAGCGTCTGTGCGAGCTCAAACTGTCGACACTTGTCAATACACGCCTCTTCATACGCATGCGCCAAGGACTGAAGCCGCTCTTCCAGATCTTTGTGCTTACTAGCAAGCGCTGCTAGCTTGCCTTCCGCCTGATCTACCGCCGCAGACGTGTCTGCTACCTTGGAGTGCAGCGGTTTTACCCTTGACTGCATCATCCGATGATACCTGACGATATAAACGGGTTCATTACTGGTCATTACGATAAGATTGACAAAAAGGCCTTCACACCCTTTACTTCCATCTCGAACATCATTTATTGCATCACTTCTATATCTGCAGCAAACTCTACATTGGAGAATCTGCCCGCAAATTAGGTGACCGCTTTCGAAAACACTTACTAGATGTGAAAAACAAAGGATCAGACCTGTCCAAACCAGTGGCTTAGACACTTCAATCTCCCAGGCCGTTCACACAAACTCATGGAGGTTTACGGAATCAACTTTGGATGTATGAGACTCGCAAAACGAAAAAACGAAGTCTCATCTATAAACTGGGGACTAAAGTTCCCCACTGAATCAATGAACGATTTTTATTCACTTTTCAAACATTTTTTACTAATTAGATGCTAGGAATTCCAACCAATTTCACATTCTGACTTTTCGATCCGTATAAATTAATACCATACATAAACAATGACGAAGGGCTAACGCTCAAAACAATAATCTTACAACCCAACTCACGGCGAAAAACATCCCACGTCAACCATCGTTGATCAAAACCTATATTCACCTTACTCACCAACGCAGAAAAAAAGACCTTTCAGAACTTTCTTCCAGCACACACCCTTTACTGCCTATCTACTTAACAATTATTCTACCAACGCGCGTTGGATATGAGCTTTCAGAAAGCGAACGAGGTGCGTAGCACCTAGTCTGCTACCATAAGCTCATATGCAACAAGTGTGAGTGGAATAATTGTTTTTATCAAACACCAAACACTTGAAATTGTTTATGTTGAGGTTTCAAATGTCAATCCGTGTAAACATCGCGACTGCATATTATTATTGACTGTTTCAAAAGCTGAGTTTCGCGGTCGGTTCCCAAATTTGGACAAACTACAGGATGTAGGGTGTATACCAAGAGTAGAGAGCCAATCAGAATACCAGAAATTAGATATCCAGTGTTTGGTATTTATTATATAATTATTATAGGATTTGGTTATAATCTTCCAGATATTATCACGTACAATAAAGTGATAATCAAGAGGCAAACATTGTACTGACGTTGTCATGGCTACGTACCTTACAACACCCTTGACCCACAGCACCAGTGAACCGACCGCTGCGTTTTTCATTCTCTGTTCCAAATAATCACCAGAAAAGTGAGGTTTCTTTAAGTAAGGCTCAACCACCTCCAGTGTGCTCTCAGGTAATTCAGCATCATCGAAAATGCTCAGCTCTTCACGGAATCTGAAAGATTTAAGGGTTCATTTGAGATTAATTTCATCTGGGTAAGTTAATAGAAACGACGCTTAAAATATGCTCTCGCCAAAAACACAGATCAAAAAACAATGACTTGATAAGATGACTTTATACAATCCCACCTGTCGAGATTTGCCATCAACCGCTTGGCGCCTTTGTTCCACGTCAAATCGGAAGTTGGCGATTTCACTGGAACGAAACGAAAGGTTTTTCAGTAAAAAGACAAATTATATCACTGTTACGCGACTTTTAAAGATAAATCTCGAGTCTGATGATCCACAGATTTGGAACACAAACATCTGTGTGAAACAAGATTTGATTGGACGGCCGGCAGCCAAAGACAAACTTCAGAGTGACAAGGTCCGTTGTAATGGAGACAGTGGCAAAAGTACTGTTGGAGCTAGCTGTTGACAGTATTTCAAACACCGTTATACTTTTATATCAAAAACAACCAACTCAAACTCCTAAAACGTTTGTAATATTGGCTCCATAAAGAGATACAACTAGCACAATTTGTTATCTACTATTCAATAGTTATCTGGTTGTGTTTAAAAAGACGTAAACGAAGCAGCTGCAATTATATAAGCTGCATAATGCTGCAGCAATTACTCGGCGACTATTTTAAAGCGATTAATGTATTTATTCGAGTAAGCGCCCCTCGTCTCCTTCGCCTCCCTCCCTCCCAAAATTCGTAAATGCTCGAATCCCCCCACCCTGAAAAAAGATAATCGTAAATACTTGGTACGAAGTTAGAGTAGCGTTCTTCTTCCTTTGTTTTCTTAAAGGGAAATGAACTTACTGAAAATGTGTGGCTGAAAATGGTGAAAATATAATAAGCGCCCAGCCTCGATAAGCGCCCATTCTATAATCAAATAAGCGTCCAGTTGCTTGAAAGTGGGTTAAATATAACCAATGCAAGTTGGGCGAAATTTCCAACTAAGATTCCTTTATCTAGAAACACGTCCGGACTTGTACTACTGAAGTACACTCCAAGTAAACCCAACTACGTCAACCAGAAATGACAACCCAAATCAATCCTCAAGGAAGTAAACCCAATCGCGGGTTAAAAATTTAGCCCTTGGTCAGAGCTAGCCCACTTTCGAACAACCGGGCCCAGGGCGCTTATCCGATTAACTACGGTTTTTGAGGATCTTGACAACACCACAACGCAGTGACCCTACCAGCGATACCGTTCATGACTTACCTATAATGATGATGGCGGCAAGTAAGTCCTCAATCTCACTGTCTGGTTTCTGCATCGCCCTGAGTTCCGCCAGGCCTTGGCTGTCCATGTATTTTAAGATCCTCTTGGTATCGGAAACCACTGCGGCCGCCTTGAACACCGCCCGCTCGTGAGCAAGCTGGTACTCGGGCAGTGCCTGTATAGGAACAGCAAGAATATCAACAACAACATTTGGATCTTCCGTGTAACTGAAGTAATAGCAACAAAAGTAACAATAAAAATAACACTTAAAACAGCAATCACAGCGTTCCTGTAGCGGGATTGAAACTAGGCAGCTTTGGCCGTGTCACCCAAAATACCCCAACGCCGTGAGTAACAATTGCTTTCCGTATGTGACAGCATAAATACTTTTATTCTTGGTATTTTTGGTGATGCCTGTGCTGGAATAATACCTTCTTCAGCTTCTCTATTTTGTCCTGTTGTCGTCTGACTAATTTGATCTGTTCTTCAGCTATGGCTCGATCCTGCAACACAACATCGTTCGGTTAGAAATATAATTTACCGAGGTTAAAAGTATCTTACAGTTTGTGGAGATTTGACAACAAGACCGCTACTCAAGTTTGATAAAATGAACAGTGGGAAAAGAAACAAGTTGCTTTCGGCATTAACATTGAACTGCGAGTATTTTGTGTTTTACTACTTTAATGTGTAATATAAATTATTTTCACGAGTCTCCATCACCGGGGTCCAACACTGCATGTATATAAACACAGTGAAGTGTGCATCTCTTAAACACCTTATTTAAATGTACTAGCTCTGCAAATATACTCAAAGGAAATTCAGAATCAGTTGAACAAGTGTTACATAAATATGTTCAACTTGCCAGTATTTTCTAAAAGTGTAGTTTCTACGTGTCCCAACGCTTTCAGTCAGAATACTTAAAATTGTTACCACTCGAATTAGAAAATGTTACTCACCTGCCCAATCTGCATCAACAGTTTTTGGTTTCCCTACAAAAACAAAAAGGTTCATTTAATTGTTAAAAGCAAACCAAGAACTCGAACGATGATGATAAAAAATAAAAATAATCGAGTTGACACAACCTCTAGTACAATAACCAACACCCCCGAAAAGGGCACGACCTTAGAATGTAGTTTTTAGATGATCTTTTGTCATACCGTCCGCGGAAAGGGACGTTAAGCACACACGTCCTCAAAAAGAGTAGACAGAATAGGGTAATCCCGGTGTTGTGATGAGGAACACATGGAAGAGTACCGTATTTCCTCGAATAAACGCCGCGGCGTTTATGAAATTTTTCATGATTTGGGTGCGGCGTTTATTCGAGGGTGGCGTTTATTTAATTTTAAACAACCAACCGTGACTTTACTTTAAAAGGTAGAAAAAAAGATACAGTTCTTTGTCTGGCTGTACCGATCAAGCTTTACAGTTTTAACACTATGTTGCACTTGTAACGAACGAACTACGGCAATCTTGTCATTTTTTTGTTTGTTTATGTACAAGAAACATTGGATGCGCTGATAAACGTTTATAAATTAATGAACAAGGCTGGTAATTACTGTATTTCGCTATAATTATTTTCTTTTGTTCAATATTCGAATAAACGTGCGACGTTTATTTGAGGGCGGCGTTTATTCGAGGAAATACGGTACTTTCTATGGATGTAAATGTGTTACCCTCAACAAATATAGTGTCTTTATTTAATTTAATGTTCCTCTGGAAAAACCGAGTGAACTTCCTGTCCACGGACGGTGTGCAGAAAACACGTCCGTAAATATTTAGCAATTCGCTGGTGCAAGAAGACCTCGGTCTATACTGGAAGATTAGTTCTGAAAAAAACTGTGTTTTGTTTTTTCTGCGTTGGCGAGTAAGCTGAATATGAGTTCAGATCAACAAGGGATGATATGGTATGTTTTTCGTCCGAGAGGTTTGGTGTATAGGTGACATTTCGAGCGTTAGCCCTTCGTCAGAGCAGACTAAAGAATTTTAAGAAAATCAGTGTTTGAATTGAGAAGTATTTATTTATGCAAAACGTACCACGTGACTTTTTGATCCGCATGAATTAATACCCCACACTGGTCTATGCCTGATTAAGCCAACCACACTTTGACATTTTTTCTTCTATTTGTACAAGGTTTCCTCGTTACTTAATGCTAAGAAACGGTTCGACGCTGTATCAATTGTCTACCACTTTATAAAAACATTGCTACCTCTTCTTTCTGCTCCAAAATCATTTTCTCGTGTTGGAGTTGGTTTTTCAGTTTGTCGGCCAGCATGCTGCCTCTTTCAATTGTCTTGAGCGAGGCCGACATCTCAAGGTGCTCGCGATGAAGCGCCTCACGCCGCTTCCTAAACAGACTGATGAACCTGGTATTGAAGTATTGAATAGTAGAATTAACATGGTGCATCAGGTTTATAATCGCAGACAGTAACCTTGGACCAGGGGCTTGAAAAAATACTGAAAGAGAAATTGGCAACAGCGTGGCAACACTGAAACAGGGGGAGCGGGGACGGAGCTTCTTCGGAGCGAGGAAAGAGCTTCTTCCCAGGGAGCCTGGAGACTTTTGACTTTTGGTTGAGATTGTTGTTAGAATTCCTGACGATGCACACTTAGGAATTCAAACATTGTTAAATATTCCGTAAAGTAAGTATGAACCAAGTTTTAAGAACAAGCACAAGAAATCTAAATAATCAAGGTAAAGACAAAGGATAGCTTGTATTCCTTTGTTTTTTCCTTTGTTATTTAAATGTCTTATGCTTGTTCTTATTTCTAAATTCACAAGTGCGAACCAGGACCAAGGCAGCGCGCGAAACACCCTGCTTTGAGGTCAACAAGGTTCGTCAGTTTGCTTGTTCGGCCGCCATCTTGGGTTTCGCCGGAGCGATCACCACTCAAGCCTATACTCCCGCGCCGGCGAAATCCAAGATGGCGGCCGAAGGGACAAGGACATGATACCTCGAAGCAAGCTGTTTCGCGTGCTCCCTTGCCAGGACTTTTTAAATATATACAAGTTCTCACTTGTTTTCCATTTTGCTGTGCCACAGCTATTAACAAGCTTTCACTGCAAAGGAGTAAACCTTTCACAGAGTTTAACGGTAACGGAAAAGTGAAGAACTGTTCGAACCACGGTAGCATTTTTTACTTGTGCATCCGAGAAAAAAAATATACAGAAATCTGGTGGAAACACCAGTACTGTTTCCTTGCTCTACTGTAAACTACAGTACAACAATTTAGAAGATTAATGTAGGATAATCGATATCCGGTAATCAAAATAGAATGCTAACATTTGATATTTTCATACAAGCAATTTTCAAATACCTTTCCACAAAGACCTCCAAGCTTGTATTTGTGATGTGGCCATGTGTCCCTGCGTCATCGCCGCTCAAGTCTTGATAACGCAAAGCCAGATGCATGGAGGCCAAAAGGTGCGCTAGGTTTTCTTTCTGTACGCTATCGAGGATTTCCACACCTGCTAACCAAAGGTCAGTGCGTCATCTGCTTGTTAGCAACATCAAAGTCGATTGCAAAGAAATCAAGTAGGGCAAGAAAACGACTTCCCAAATGGTTTAATTTTATAGATATGAACAAATTCAAGAATGTTATAAGAATCTGATTTTTAATAGGTTACATTCTAGACTTACAACGCTTTTACAGCGCACCTATGGTTGTGAAATATATTTGACACTCCAAACTCAAGAATCGAAATGTCAAGCTTCTGCCTTTGTAAACTGTAATTCAGAGAACTAAATAAAGAATATTGTTGTTGCTGTCTGTCCGATGTGCGACCTATTTTTTTTTTCCAAAAATTAAAACGAATTATGGAAAATTTAATATCAGATATTTTGGTCCAAAAAATCTGGAACAAGATTGAAGAGCAGTTAAAAACTTTGAGTTTTCGTTGCTTTAAACGGAGACTCAAAGAACGTTTTCTTAATAAATACATTACTAATAATAATTGAGGTCGCCTAAAATTTTTGTTTACCATATCTCTTTTTTTCCTTACGTGGCTTTCTTCCCCTTGTTTTCTATTTATAGTGCTCGGGATTTCTTTTTCCTTTTTCTAAAAACATAGACATATAATTATTTACTTAAAATGGAATGGGCATGACCTGACTAGATTACCTCCTCTAAAGTTATTTCAGGTTTCCAACCACGATAATTCTGTCTTACTCATGCAATATTTAATTGATTTATGTTTTGCAAAGATTGTGGAAACAAACGATTTGTTTTTGTTGTTTTTACAGTGACCGGGGAGTGAGAAGTAACGAGCCACTCAGTTAACATTTAAGTTGACGTTTTCTTCGCAATTGTCTCATGAACTTTGAAATCATATTAGCAATCGTTCTTTTAAATTGCGAACCTGTACTAGCTTCAAAATTTTGAGGAAAATTGGGAGATACTAGAGTTTAGGGAAGGAGAGAGATAGGAGGGGATCCTTTCTATTCACTATTGTTCGAGGATGATAATAATTTGACTGGTCTACAAATTGATCTTGGTATCCCATTTTCACCGTCTCTCAACCGTGCCAAACTTGAGCAACGCGCCGATAACGTACCCCTTAAGTGATAGTATGCTTGGTCCACCAGAGAATCCTTGGAAAGATGTGGGAGCAGGATTATTGACACACTGTTGATAAGTGATGGTAGGTCACGGCAGAAGCTTTGAAACACGGGTCCAAGAGACGTGACTGTCAGCACAATCCTTAGATTCTCCCTCACAGTCCTGCCGGAATAGATAGGAAACGGCTGATGTTAATGTCCAAACAGAAAATTGAAAACAAACGGCGGCCACTTTAAATGTCTCTCTAGCAGTTCTGAGTGGAAATACTGGCTCAACATAAATCTTCTCCTTAGGGCCTACACAGACGAAGGAAACAGCTATCAATAACAGTTAGTTGTCCGCGATAACTAAAACGAGTCGATCACCAAAAAAATCACATGTGCGTTCCAAGTCATTGGAAACAAGCTGTTGACTTATAGTTATCGAAAACTAATGAGCTGTCCTTTTCAAAACGAAAAAGACTTTTCTTAATGATAACTAAAGCTAAGTAACGTAGCTGTTTTGTTATCGACAACCCTTTTTTCCCGTCTGTGAGATACTTATCGACAACTAAACCAATTTGCGACGTCCTGTGAACAAAATTAACATATGTAGTTAGGCAAGTTACCACACTGGTTGTCGATAAATGTTTATCTGGTCTCCCGTGTGTGGAAAAGCTGTATCGAGCCTGATAGCCATCGATTACTTCTTGCTATCGACAACTACAGTTATCAATAACTATTTCCCTCGTATGTGGAGGCCCCAAAATAACTAAAAGTGTTAACTCATCTCTGAAACACAGTAAATGATTCTCACTTGAGGAAGAAGTTCCAAGCCACATCACGTGTGTAAGCCAGTCCAGCCTGAGTGACTTCAGTCCTCACTGCATTGATAACAGAGGTCTGTTCCTCCTCGGAGAACAGGTGAGAGATGGAACAGGACACCAGAAACTCACTCACATACACCAGGAAGTCCTCATCAACAATGTCTGATTCTGGTAGCAACAGTAGCAGATGTTCACCCTGTTGTCGAATAATATCTGGTTAGAGAGTTTCTTCACCTTGTCTAAATTAACAACACCGAAGAAACTACATGATAACCAGGTCATTTAGACATGTCCTACCCATACTTGCCCACCTTCACTCCTGCCCTAGTGTATGCGGTTACTAAGTCGGCCTTGAAGTTATCCAGGGAGTACACATGCGGTGATACCAGGGACGACGGGTTGATTCTGAACACCGAATAGTCGCACAGATGTGCAGCAAGCTGAGCTAGAGTGTTGCTAAGTCCGGGCGAACCCAGCGCCACCATTAACGCGTGGCCACACTCGTGGGGGCACTGGAGCACTCTCACCAGCCGACAGATGCTCTCCACAATGTTCTATGAAGCAAACGCACGATACACAGAATGGACACACAGTCAACGGCTTTTTAGCTACTCAACTCTAAAATACTCGCATTGTTTTATTGACATCCTGAATATAACCGATCAGAACGTATGAAGTTTCAAACTCGTGTGCATGGGCATAGTTGATAAACAGCTGCTTATTAAACTTGCCAGTTTCTTTGTTATATGTTCTTTATTTCTTCTGTTCGTTGGCCTTGACCGTGCATAAAACACAAAATGTATTCGGAAATAAAAAGAAAACTAACCAGTAGAAACTTTTGGACTCACACATAAAACAAAACAATGTGCACTGTCATAGTTTGTGCGACGTAAAACAAAGCAGCTTTGTTCACTTCTTGCCAAGCTTCCTGACCATTTAGTTTTATGAACTTTGATTGAACAAATACATATTTCAGACATGGTGCTATGTTGTCCATGCCCGGTTGTTCGAACGTGGGTTAAATTTAACCCAGAGTTAGGCGAAACTTTATATTAAGATTTCTTTATCAAGAAACATGTCCAGTCTTTCTAAAGTATTACTGAAGTATAC
>JAOBRH011283481.1:2456-12476 GCA_027575125.1 Umimayanthus parasiticus | reverse complement strand
AATGTATTTGTCGCAACTCTTCTGTGTAATAGTTTAAATTGAAAGTTTCTTAGCTTAGTGCTTTTTGAGCAATTAAAACTTTTGCTATAGATTATTTCCCATCGTATCTGTTCTGGATTTGTCAATTCGCAGTCCCTTTCCCATTTTGTTTGGTTTTGTGTGGGTTTTGTTCTTAGCTCTTCAATAAAAGTTTTATAAAATGACTTAGCTGAAGATAAGCCAGCAAACGTGTTTTTAATTAAGTTGATGGTATCAGTTTCTCTTACACCCTGCTCACGAGCGATCTTCCTCCGGAGGTGAGACAAGCTAGATATCAGTCCGGCATATTGAAGAAAAGGTGTTTCTAAATCATATTTCGCTTGAAATTCTATGTGGTTCAAGAACTTGGGAGTAGGGTTTTGATATATGTTTTTAAATATTTGAGAATTTCAGCCTCAAAAGTTCTTGAAATTTTCTTAAACGTAACCATTACTATTGGGTGTGCAGTTGTTATTTTTCAATCGTACAAACCAACCGGACGCACAAATTCGCTTTGTTGAATCAGCCACTACCCTAGCCGGCAAGAAAGAAACATATTAATAAATAATAATAAAAATTAAAACAAACTTGTACCTGCACAACACTTAAGGCGCTGTTGCACTGATGACCGTTTGCCGAGAAAAAAAAAATCCGTGATCTTGTGCAGTATCCAGGAATAGAAGTTCTTCACAGCCTTTCCTCAGCCTCAGTATGTTTTTAGTATGTTCTTAAATTTGGGGAATTTTTCAGCCTCATGTTCTTATATAAGTTATAAAAAAGGTATACAATTTATTGCTGAATGCCTGTGAGCAGACGCCGTTTGTATACGGCCGAGTTTGAGTCAACGGAAGGGGGGTCGAAGCGGTCGTACTCAGCAAACTATTAAATTCAGTATGAAAGGCTGAAAATTTAGTTTGTTCGACGAATAAAATATGTTGACGAGTGAAACTTTTTTTAAAAAGTCTTTTGCATATGAATTTGAAGGCGAGTTTACTGAATTATGGTCGATGGTAAAAGAACATACTTCTGAAACAAAGAGAGGAAACTTGATCCGACTACACGGAACAGGGGCTTCTGCAACTGAAACAAAGAAGGAAGAAATACTAATTATACGCGGCCTTTCTGAACAGCACTAGGTCGCATATACCGAAAAGTTCTTTGTTCAGACAAAATAAACAAATAAACATTCTTACTAAACAAAGACATTTTCATGTGTGCGACCGACTGGCCCAAATACGCGTTTTATCGTTTGAAACGGGGAACTGTGAGAGACCACCAGTTATTTTACTTTGCGAGTGCGAACTATACCTTGATTAACATGCAAACAAGGAAGTCATAATTGTCAAACAAGACAGCACTTAAAATAGTTTATGTTTAAGCCGTGTCAACAGACTCGTTGTTTCAGTTATTGTATAGCTTGGAACCTCTAAACACTAATTGCTGTTCCTCATGGCAGCACTGTAATGGATAGGTAAACAAGCTGGAGTTAGAGTCACGATTTCTTATGCGTGTTTAATCCTTTATTAACGCTTGTACATGTGTTTCTTGTGACATCTTTTGGCAGAAAAAAGTTTGACTTTAGAAAGCGCAATGCCGGTTTAACTTCCTGTCCCGCGTGTTCTACTAGAATTAGCATTTTGAGCGATAAAATTGAATTGATAAAACTGTTTTCAACTTTAATAAAGCCGCAAGCATATATGAGCAGTCGGCAATGTCAAATTAGGCAAATTGTAAACTAGATCAGCAGTAGAAAAGCAAAGGGAACGATTGTACATAATAGATGGGAAAGACAAAATTTGACTGTTTTTTTTTGTTTCGTTTCTCTTTTAAATTTTATTTTATCAAATCCTCCAATGAAATTGTGGAAGCTAACCAAAGGAAACAAAACTTCACCATTCGGTACAGCATCAAGACAATTTCCAATTCATATTCATTTTTCTATCTAATTAAGCTTAAACTGCTCAAAAAAGCACTCGCGTTTTTGGTGCTTACAAATAATTTCCGCTTGTCCAGGGATCTTTTCAGTGAGCTTATGGATAATTTGTTTGGAAATCAACAACCAAGCGCGATCCGTTTTGTTTAAACTAACAGGACGAAGGTGGTTTAATTACATTTATGAGATGAATGAATTAAATAGATGCGGGATAAATAGGGTTTCTCAGCTACCGCGCGGGCACTTCAAAGGATGAGATATACCGACATTTAATATATCTTTGTTTTTGACTTTCGAAATGATGAAAACACTGGGACATCATTGATTGTGCCGATACTAGCTCGCTCATTCACCGCATGTTGAACATCCGTCTTCACTTTGTTCGCAGGCCGGGTAAGTCCCAAAACGGTTACACTTTTGTGAAGTCATGCCCGTTTTGTCTAATATGGTAGTCATTTCTGACATTATATTTGTTGCTTCAAGTGATAAACCATACAGGGAAATTTAACTTTTGTAGAATTGACCTTTGCTCTACCCTACTTACTGAAGATGATTTTGTAGAAAATAAAATATCCTAACGTTTGAACCAGTTTCTAATGTTTGAACGAATTCCAAAGAATAACCGATAATTTTGTTTTCATGGAAGCATAGAAATGGCTTGTGACAATTGTGTTAACTGATTAGTTTCCGTAATTGAAAGTTAACAATTCCCTAAAATTTGAAAATTTATGCCGAACTTTGGACAGAGGTAAAAACTATCTTAAATTTAAATATTTACTTTGAAACCGCAGCATTTTGGACCAAGTATTGTTCACACAAACTCCTGCAAATCATATGTCGATTAAGGCACAGAAGATTAACCTCAGTTACAACAATGATACATGAAATAAAAATTTAACCAACACGTTAACAACTAGACGGTTCGGAAATGTTAGATGACCATAAAAACTCAGACCGTAAAAGTCGATGCATGTGCGTGGTCATCATGCAGCTGTCCTTGTGGAAAGGCTTAGTTACAATGCATAAGAACTATAAGCACTTGGTCAAACAAATAAGGTTCTCTTTTGGAGGCAAGGGCGATGATAAACGAATTAAAAATAGTTGCCCACTTCCTTTATCGTGCTATGAACCCGAAGTCCGCCACATGTACTGACACCGTTAGTACACTTCAAACAGCAAGATGCTAAAAGTTTTATAAACACTAAAGAGTAAGGAATTAAAGTTTGTTGTGACAAATTTAGCTTGAAACTTCTGTATTGAATTTGTAACCACTATTTACCTTCCAGGCCTGTTGCCTATTGTAGTACAATATTGAGTTCTCTGACAATGATACCGCTGCAATTACACCTCCTTCGACCAATATTTCTTAGTATATTAGATTTTTGCCGTGTTTCATGTTATTTATATGTTTACAGATTTTACCACGCTGCGCCGAATTTTCGATAGACCGCGGAACAAGATAGTCTCCTTCTTGTTGTTAATATTGTTTCACAAATTTATTAGTGTTCTGAATATTCTGATTAAACTACTGTATAAAGTATTATGATAGTGAGTTAACATTGAGGGTACGAATGCCTTACAATGATGAACAGAAGATTTGCAACCTAAAATTTTTCTTTTTAAGCTGTTTGATCGCCCGACTCACTGTATATATTAGTGTTTTTAAAAACTAGAATTAAAACAACGATGAGACTGAAAATAACAATAAATGAATCTAAACAACTCTTGAACTGTTTTAATAATAATAATGATAATAATAATAATAATAATAATAATAATAAGTATTCTAAGTTGATACGCAACAGCAAGCTGATTAAATCGATATGAAATGAGATAATTGATAAAAAAGCAGTTTGAAGTTATCAAATATAAGTAACACTTTCAAATGAGCATTAAAGTCTTGCTTTAAACTTACTCACTGTTCTATTATGTTTTGTGTTAAAAAGCAGTTTTGCTTTGTGAGCGGTGTGACAAATTTAAACTGTCAAAGTAACAAAGTAAGCGAGAGATTTTGAGTACAGTCCTACACGACTCGTATGCGGAAATACTTTGCCGCTCATCAACATTAAACAGTGTTTCGCTGCTTGAATAGTGAATGACAGAGGGTCACCCATGCGCCACCCCATATCCTGTGCTAAACGAGTTGGCGTGAGTTTGAAAACAAAGTTTCATTATCAGCGTCTGACGGGTGCGATACAAACGGCCTATTGCTTTATAATTTAAATTTTTAAAAAAGCCCGTCTTATAAAATACCCCCACTGCTCTGTGAAAACAAAAACCTCAACGAGTTAGAACTACAGCTGCACTACCGATCATACAATTTTTCCTATGTTTCAACTTTGAAAAGGCATAAATTATTAAAACTAGACTTGATAAATGCAGAATGATGAAAACACCGCCGTCATCAAACTGAAGTCTGAAGTGGCGGTTACTAGTCAATAGAACTGTATTTAAAAACCACTCCAGAAATCTTTAATGACTAATTCGAAAACTTAGTCATATCCACCCATCTGTACGCTTTATTGTGTACAAAAAGTACAATCCAAGAGTGAATAGTTGTTTTAGATTGAAGTTGCAAAATGTACTTGTAGCTTTTCTTCAACGTATTGCCTTTAACACCGACACAATGTAGCTTCATTAAAAACGAACAATTTTCATACTTCAAATATTCAATAAACTTGCATTTTAAAACATTTAAGTTTGACACAACTACTGTAGCTCGAGCACAACGTTTAGTAATTACGCGCTCTTGCAAACCGAGTCTTCTATTCGTGCCAAGTATAAACCTGCAAAATGCAAGAAAAAATCTGCTTGGATTTGTAATAACTGGGGCTTGTGTCAATATACAAATAATTGTATTTGTCTCAGAGCTTCAATCTTTTGTACACTGTACATGGAATGAATTTAGGTTAACAGTTAGTTAATAAGCCACGCGAGTATTAGGCATTTTAAAATTATTGCCGCATACGTGTGGCAAAACTGAAATGCCATGACTTTAGAACTATTTTTACACCAACCCTTACGGCAGTTTCGAAAGTCTAATCTTTATAAAATAACAACTAATTTTCTTATTTCGAAAGTAAACCTGCCACCGCAAGGTCAAATTAATTTGCGATCAACTCTCTCTACTTGCTTCCCGTTCTTGCTTTCATGGAAAGTAGGTTCAGGCAGATACGAAAACGATTCGAAAAGTGTCAAGATAATAGATTTTGAATCTTGAAAAGTTTTGAGTCTCTAAAGTCTAAACACATCTTGCTTTCTACTTATGCAGATCTCTTAATTTCGTTCCCAAATTTTTTTCTCAAAGAAAATGTTTTGTTATGTTTCACATTTGACCGACTTTCTTGACAAATAATTGACAAAGTGCATTAGCGATCTCCGTCATCTCTAACTTTTCGAAATGCAAGGAAATGACACGACTTCAAAAATTGCGGTCTGATAAATTACGCAAGCTTCTTTCGTTCTCATAAAATATATATACTAACTATTCAAAAATTTAAGCTATGCATTCTTTACTGAGAAACTGGTCATTTCTCTTAGCTGAGTTGTATAAACAATGGGCATTATTTGAAGACATTCGCAGCGCAGTTAGTAGTTCGACTATCACAATTTAGTTTTTCCACTGACGTACTGTCTTCTCAAAGTATGTCAAAATCTGAGGAAAACCGAATGGAAACCGAAAGGTTTGATGCTTTCTCGGATTTGCTAAAGACGGCGTCTCTAAATTTACAGCAATTTTTGTACTTGCTAAAGGCTATGAGACAGCGAGGCTTTTTGCGAGATAAGATCGCTTCAATAATACATATAGACGAAAACTGTTAAAGATTAGATGAGAAGAGTCCTCGTTTCAAACCAACTCACTCCAAGACCCGGCACGACTACTATTTGGTTTTTCAGGAGGTCGCTATGCAAGATCACGATTCGATTAACAAAACAAACGCTCCAGGCTTTTTTAATGTTCATTCATGCCAATCAGATCAGTTAAACTTAAAGGCAGCTGAATTTATTTATAAAGAGATTCAACTGAGTTCTTGGATTTTAGACGTGGTATCTTCAGGGAATTTAAAGTTTTCCATGTTGCGTGCTATGAATGTCATATCAAGACTAAACCTGACACGCTCTTCTTTTTTATATAAGAATCTTTTTTATATAATGAACGCTGATGCTGAAAAATCCCATAATTTAAGAACATGCCGAGGCTGGGGATCCGCAGAGAAGAATTGTTTTACACATGCATTGTATTCAGTGGTTTAACTGTAAAATAATGCCCAATGCTCCTGCAACATTGCCTGATGGCTACTCCGAATGTAGATATACAAAAGGTAACTTCACTATTACTTTTTGCAAGAACCTTTTCTATAAGAATTTAAGAACATGCTATTAAAGAACATACTGAGGCTGAGGAATGGCGTAGAGGCTCTATTTTGGATGCTGCACAAGATCATGGAAATAATTTGTTTCTCGGCTAATGTTCGTCAGTGCAACATCGCCTTTAGTGATGTGCATGTACAGCTTTGTCTTTAAATCTCTCTCGTAAATTCTTATATTTCTTTCTTGTTGGCCAGGGTAGCGGCCTTATTTTAAAATAAAGCGTATTTGTACTTCCAGTTGGTTTATGCAAGTAGAAAATAACAAATCAGGTGCAGCCTAATATATAAAAACATTTTAAGAACATTTAGGAACCATTAAGCCTCAGCACAAAATGAATTGAAACTGGACAGGCAACTATAATGTCGCTGAAATATAAGTCAAACCAGTAACTGGTCATCAGTAGGATACCTAAAATGTCAGGTGCAATTCTATAATTGGTTTCGGCTCAAGAAAACACTCAATTATTGTACTTTTATATCGTACTGTTTACCCCTTCTTAAAAAGAAAATAACATTTGAGGCTGAAATCTTCAAAATAGTTAAGAACATCCGTCCGCTCAGCCCCAAAATTACACGTTCTCCAAACTATAATAAATGAGTGATATATTTAAACCAAAAAGGCAAATTTGTTTACAGTCATTCGCAGCCGTGATACAACAATTATCAATGTGACTGAATGGGTTAACAATCTTTAGTCATAGCTGAAGCCCCGACTAACCTGATACCTTCTTTCTTAAAGCTTTGTTAGGTTTCGTTAGGGCATGTCTGTTTCTTTGTAATAATAGGCTCGTTCCTGCTTTCAGTCGAGTCTTCTCTCGAAACCAACTGGAAAGATACTTACAGACGGAATCGGACATTGTGACAGCTCGGCCGTGTTTTTAAGCCTGATAACAAGGAACTTGGCCGTGCAGTGTGAGAAGGAAGTTAGTAACAAAAACAGAAACCTTTGATAATATTCATTAGCAGTTCCGCTGCTCTGGGCTTGCGAAATATATATGATACAACAGTAAAGTCAGTATGAAGTTAAACTGCCGTAGCGGCGATGAATTTGTGCAGCAGAAGATTCGTCAGTTGAAGTCGCTACATCAGTGTCGATCATTAATAGCTGTGGCTTAACCGTTACTCGTTAGAAAGGTGAGTTAAGTAAACAGGACATGATTTCACGATCTCGTGACCAAGTTAAACAAGATGCGAGGAATCGCTTTCATGAAAACTATTCTAAATTACCACTCATAATATTCGCTCTATTATGTTAACTGCAAAACGCCAACCATCTGCATCTCTCTACAATACTAAGGGCACTTGCTGGTGTCTTTTCTATAAGGCCACCAGAATTTAGGTTTTAGTTTACCGTCCAAGATCCTTTGAAAGTCGATGCGGCTTTTTTCTCATTCAAAACCAATGAATAACAAAGGACACAGCGATTTTAACATCCCAGATCAGCACTTTCCGAGCCCCCATTAGCCTAGTTGACAAGGAAAAACGACTGTGTTACTGTTATCTTTATTTTTGCAACATTTGTTGAAGCCATATTTATCGCACTAAAGCCATGACCTTCGAAATTGAATAAACAAATTGTAAAGCACAAATTTCCGCTCTACAGAACTCGTTAAATGATTTGACATTCTTATAGCAGTCTATACAAGTCTCTAAGACTACACAAAATATTACCATCTAGCAAGAGGTCTCGGTGTTTAAACCGAGCAGGCAAACGGTCAGAATTTTCGCATTTTTCTACAGATAACTAAAGTGTTTTTCCTGTTCGTTTTAAGTCCTTGGGAACCATTACTTTAAAGATGAAAATGGAATTTTCCTAAATAATCGGAAACGTTTTGACTTTCGTGCGGGGCTTCCGTAAGCCCGACGGGTAATCTTTACTTTCATTGCTGGTCCCTCATCAGTGCTACAGATTGTTTTAACATCTACAAACAGTTTGTTTGGTTAGGATTCAATTGCATGTTTGTGTATATCTCAACAACACAAAACAGACTGTGTACTTTTTTTACCGCACTTATTGCATTAACCGCGGAGATAGCCCGTTAACAAAAGCATTGTGGACTGTTTCAACAGATCTGAGCAAATAAAAAAACGGAATGATAAGGGAATTTTCCGTGGTGCGTTATTACTGCTTTTCGTTTTCGTGATAAGTGAGTGAATGGTATTATCTTGACAAAAGGTTATTAAGCAATATATTCATAATTACTATATTGTGCCAGAACAGCATTCCATCACGACAAGTGAATCAGTTTCGCTCTTATCTGCCATACGAGAAGTCCCCTGTATTTAGTGGCCCGCTCACGGACGATCGCGAAACTACAGCTATAAACATTTAAGACCTGGCCAAACTAACGGAAACAAAACTGGAGCTCCTTTGTTAGCAAAAAATAATAACTTAAAGAGATACAAAGAGCTCCAATACTTCTGCAGGGAAGGAGGGTGGGGTGGCCTTTGGGGGCAGCTAATTACCGTACAGGTACCGCTTCTAACCGTAGTACACACGCAAACAAACTTTTGACACTTTAACAGAGTCATAGAAAGCTAGAAGAAAGGCTTTGATGAATTGTTTGACAACAGGGCAAAATCTCAGAAATGTGTCGTAGAATCTGTTCTTTTCACTTCAGAATCAACAGCAAGATTGAAGCTATTTGAAGAGTGGACCCATCAGTACAATAATACAACAATAATACAACAATATATTTTGATCCGTATCGCCTAGAAGGTTGATAAAACTTTCACAAGAATTACACAAAATGTTTGAATTCATAGTACTGACTGAAAACTGTCGGGAAACATCTTTTTGCTCAATGAAGCGGATGCAAAAAATAAAAAAAAGAGCGACATGAATTATTTACGAGTACTACTGAACACTTCCTGTACGTGAACCTTACCCCGGCGTCTGACGTCACTCTACGTACTTTAAAACCCGACAAGGAAATGAATTCTGCTGCAGCCATTCGTAACCTAGTCACTCCTTACCTGTAGACAGTGGCTTAGCCAGTCGTAACATAGACAGTGGCGTATTGACCTAGCGAGTCGTAACATAGAATCAACGGCGTAGCCAGTCGTAAACTAATCACTCCTTACCTATAGACTGTGGCGTAGCCAGTCGAAAACTAGTGTAGTAACCCCCACACTAACTATAGCTAGTGGCGTAGCCAGTCGTAAACTAGCCAGTGGCGTAGCAAGTCACTCGTTACCTATAGCAAGTGGCGTGGCCAGTCGTAAACTAGTGTAGAAACCTACACACTAATTATAGCTAGTGGCGTAGCCAGTCGTAAACTAGCCAGTGGCGTAGCAAGTTACTCGTTACCTATAGCAAGTGGCGTAGCCAGTCGTAAAGTAGTGTAGTAACCTACACACTAATTATAGCTAGTGGCGTAGCCAGTCGTAAACTAGCCAGTGGCGTAGCAAGTCACTCGTTACCTATAGCAAGTGGCATAGCCAGTCGTAAAGTAGTGTAGTAACCTACACACTAATTATAGCTAGTGGCGTAGCCAGTCGTAAACTAGCCAGTGGCGTAGCAAGTCACTCGTTACCTATAGCCAGTGGCGTAACCAGTCGTAAACTAGTCACTCGTTACCTATAGCAAGTGGCGTAGCTAGTCGCAACCTAGTGTAGTAACCTACACACTTACTACAGCCAGTGGCGTAGCCAGTCGTAAACTAGTCAGTGGTGTAGCAAGCCATTCGTTACCTATAG
>JAOBRH011282370.1:0-12477 GCA_027575125.1 Umimayanthus parasiticus | reverse complement strand
GAAATTCCTAGTTTTCGTGCAAGAGTTTCCCGCGTCACAGCGTCCGGATAGTGGGTCTGGTCAAATAATCTTTCCAAGTCTCTCAGCTGATCAGCGGTGAAGTTTTTCCTATTTCTTGGCGGTTTTGATCTCATTGGGCGACTAGGCTCGCAAGGTTTCGACTCTGTCGGTGGAAAAAGAAATAATCAAATTCTCTTTGACAGAAAAAAACAAATAACATTAACCGAAATGGAAACACTCGAATAAATAGTGGACTACTTATTCAATAAAGAGAGGTGATCGTTATGAGCCAGGATTGTTATATAAAAACCAATCAAAATAATACCTAAGAATATACTCTTTTTAATAGGAACGTTTAATCTTGGCTGAGACTGGATGTTCTTTAACATTTTGAGGATTTCAGCCTCAAACGTCAAACTGTTCTTAAACATAATCGTTAGTATTGGTTGTATATTAGTTATAGTTTCCATTCGCGCAAACCAACTTGAAGCATAAACACGTTTTATTAATTAGCAGCTGCCCTTGTCGGAAAGAAAAAACAAAATAAATAATTAAAAACATTTAAAAACAAAGTTGTTCATGCACAGCAGTATAGGTGATGTTGCACTGACGAACAATAGCCGATCGAGAAACAAAGTATTTCCATAATTTTATGCAGTGTCCAAAACAAAAGTTCCTCAGTTTTCTCAGCCTTGCGTATGTTGTTAGCATGTTCTTAAATTTTGGGCATTTTTCAGCCTCATGTTCTTATAAAAAAAAAGTTCTTATAAAAAAGAGTGTATTGTTCAAAGCGGCGGACATGGAAGAATTCCGCCTCAGCACGTGTATCAGGTCCATTCAAATGGTATAAAGAATAGTCGTACCAACGAGATTTGTTCCTTTGAAATACACCAAAATGCTGGCGTAAGACACTCTGTCTTGATTTCTCCCATGAACATAAACTTTCAGCATACTGTATCGTTTAATAAACTAAAAGAGTGGCCCTTATAAAAAGAATCGTTTTTAAATGTTTCTGGTATCAAAAAGTCGTCTTCAAGTGCTTCTGGTAATTGAAGTAGGACATTTTTAAGCATTTTCAGTTAAATTTAGGAAATTAAAGAAAATATCCTTAAGATAACAAGTGTGAAAAAATCACATGTTTCACACTGTTTTTCAAAAACGCTTTGTCGCTAAAGTAGAACAACGACGTGTTGCTCGATCCGACCCAATCAGTCCATCGACCAAGACGGGGGTTTTCAAGACGGAGTCGAATGCGGCTCCGCTTTTCATTGGAACCTGTACGATTCTGGCTAACAGATGTGAAAACATCGTCAGTTTACTGCATATTTGATTCCACTCGTTTACAGATTTGTACTGAATTACACATCTGTTTAATTCTTATTCCATTCCAGTTTGCAAGTGTTATTTTTTGTGCGCAAGAGAGCAGTTGCGATAACTCTTTCAAGAGTTTTGAAAGACTCTTGTTTCTTTTTTTATTTCTGGCCAAAATTAATTGCGTATCTCTAACTTAGAATAAAAGAATTTTTTGAAAGATTAAACTGTTCTTAAGACAATTTGTATCACTGAATAAACTCTTTCACTTGTAAGAAGACTCAGCTGGTGTGCACGAACAACAGTTTTTGGTTGCTCTAAGTGGCTTGTTACGAGCAAATGGACCCTGTATGGCTTTTTAATTACCTTGTAAGTTTTCCACCGCTAGGAAAATGTGATGTTCACTGTTAGACTCAAATGGAAAAGAGAAATCAAGACAAGCTTTAGTGAACTGTAGAAATGAATTCCCTTCTTCTTCTGACTTAGAACCGTTAACTTTATGGCTTGATACCAATTTATAGAGACTTTCTTAATAAAGATGCTTGTTTTAAAGAGTGTACTATGTTTCACGCCGTTTTCGTGGCAAGCTGGCAGTAGGTTTTCTCTATGGTAAAAGCTTTCTAAAGGGCAAAATTAGAAGTTTATGTAGTAACTGCGGCAAGCTGTACATTGATTTAAAAGTTATGTAAACCGTAAAACCAAAGACTTTAATATTTTAGTGAACACAGAAAACAAAAATGAATGACGGAATCATCAAAGTATCATTCATACTTATTAAAGTGGACCTTCCCAAGTTCATTTTAACTCAATACAAGCTCTTCCATTAGATAATACAATTTTGTACATATTAAAATTGCTGTAACATTGAAATGCATTTTTGCTTCTATTTTTGTGAAACTGGTTCGCATAAAGGAAAGCAAGCATTCTGCAGCAACTGGATGTTAACAAACAAAGCGATTGACTTCAACAGGTTTGCTGCACTGCGTGAACTTGAATTTGAAAGGAATTCTTTAGCTTGGTGTGTTTGTTTGGCAGTTAAATAATCCTTGTGAAAGTACTTTGTCCAGCTAGCTAGATCAGATAAATAACTAAGCCTTTTATATGTTTCAATATAATCCTTTTTATACATGTAGCTGTTAAATAAAAGGTCTGATTGAAACATTGTACTCTTCTTTTTTGAAAAGTGGTGGTCTGGTTGAGTGCGGTTATTAGGTAAACGTCCTATTTAACGGAAAATATACTAAAAGCTGAACTTTCAACTTAAATTAATCTAAACTGAAGAAACGTTTTTCTTTAAGCTTTCCGACTCACCTTTGATTGGAACCAGCGGAGAAGGCACTTGACTTTTGAAGTGCTTTCTACTGGACTCTGTTGCAATGGCAGCGCCACATTTTGTTCCACTCAGAATCCCTTCAATACTAAATGGGAGCGCGGCGGCCACGTTAGTTTGTTGTGGCATTGCTTCAGATGCTCCGTTTCTTTCGTTTGTATTTGTGTTTGTCTCAACACGGTTTCCATCTTTGCCATCCTTGAAGCTGGACACGAATCTCGTCAAACCTTCCATGATTTCGTCTGGCAGAAGCCGTCGATACAGGAAAGGCTTATGTTCACAAGAACTCCGCAGAAGCTCTTAATTAATTAAAAGTAATTGGGTAATATGAGTGTTGATATTTCCTTCACTTTGTATATCTGCTCTAACACTGTCGTGTCATTTGGACTTATACACTTACTACCTAAGTGGGAATTATAACAATTGCCTTTCCTCTCTTAAGTTTAATTAAAAACTCATAATGTGCTAATCACATTTTCTTATCGCTTTGATTACTAAGTGTTTATTAAAACAAACGGCGCGCCTCCTGCGATTGAAGCAATTGTGCTGAACTATAATAGCGGGCAGAACAAAGTTTCAAACTTTATTAGACTCAAACGTCACGCTGAGCTAGCTTGCCTTCTGCAATAATTGAGAAGGAAAACACTGCGTGCCATTTCTGTCTAAGTGTTATCCCTTAAACTTGCAGCCTGCTGGGCAATTATTTTTGTAGTTAATTAAGTTTCCACACAAAAATAACAGAGAGATAAGGAGAGTGAAACGAGCAGCAATTTTCCTGCATGCTAAACTGGTTTCAAATTAGCTTATAATTACTCTATTAATTAGACTTGTTGTTTCGTTTAGTTTAAGCAAAGATCCGTTTATGGTAGCGATACCGTAAGAACACAGTTCAAATGCTTGCTTAGAATCTTCTAAACAAAACCAAAACAATTTCTTGTCAGCTATAATTTCCATTGAAATTTATGAGAGAAACAAATCTACACAGCACCCCGTGCAGACATCGCGCTCTCCTCGGACACTCCCTTTCTTCAGTTCTATACAAAGCGGCTTCACAAAGTTAGAACGCTCTAGTAACAGGGAAAAATGGTTCTCAAGATGCGTACATATGGAGGTCACTTCAGCCGTCGCGTTTGTTATCACATCAGAAGTTTGACTTCCCGTATTTGAGCTCCGACAAGAGATCGAAATCGGCCTTGAAATGTCATTATGATTCATGATTCCGTAATATAGCCAAACAAAAAGCAGAAGACTTGTTGCGCAAAAACAACGGGAACCAATTTGTTATAGATCAGCCACAATATTTTCATAACGATTACTGAGTGACAAGTTGATTTACTAACTGACGAAATTGCACGGACGTGTTGTTTTTATTACCAAAAGACAGCAGCAAGGACTCAAGCTGTGCGTAATTTATTATTTTCAAATTAATTAAGTTTTCATACGATTGACAATGGACGGTAATTAACCCTCACGCCTTCTGAGATGGGCTAGATAACGATCAGAACTGAACCAAGTGTAGTTGGAAAAATCAGATAGTGAAGAATTGAAATTTTGACGATTGCACAGTTATCAAAACCAAAACTTCATTACAATGGAGCGTGGATTTTGTTCAACAGAATTCCTGTTTGTGTTGGGTTCAATCACATGCAGACTTTTATCAAGCAAACCCAAGTCGTCAGCCCACCCTCTGGGCGTGTTTAAAGGCATACAAATATTGATATGTTTAACAGTGCTAGATATGTACAGAACTGTAACACGATGTCAAACTCTTCAAACGTTCTCTTCTGTCGCTCCGACAGTAGAACTCTTCTATCCCATCCCGTTTGTTTGCTCTATCGGAACATGAAGATGTTCCTGACAAACAAAAGTAAGCTTTCCAAGCTTGGCTTTAGATGGGATCTTATCCCTCTGATCAAAGGCCAAAAGCCACAAACGGTGAAGATGACAAATTTCATAAATAAATGTTACGAGGGAGGATCGGAATCATAATATAGAAACACCAGATAAAGGTGAGATTGTCCCTAGAGAAAAGATTGTTTGTCTTTAGTGGTAAACCTCCCTCCTGCGTTTGCAAATGAAGAATGTTTAATCTATGCTGGAGAGCAAATCATTGTCTATCTCTATCGGGCTGTACTTCCTCAGTCATGCCGACCAAATATTTCCTCTTCTGCCTCACTTATCAAGATCGACTGATCGCCCAGCCATCCATACTGACGTCTTGGTATGTGTCATAGGCCGGCTGCTCTCAGTTCACAAAACATTCTGGTGCAGTTTAGACTGTCCCTAGTAGGGTGAAAGTGAAAAAAGACGTTTCCGTGTGTTTCTTCAGATTTTTTCACTTAAAAACATCAGGACAATAAGGCTATACGATTGACAGTTGACTGTGATATTGACTATATGGCATTGCTTTCTCTTTTATAATTTCTACTAGAGGTTTCTTAGAGAAAGTGAAGTGTTGCGCGCCAGAATATGTACACAGAAACAAACAAATGATGAAATTCTTGCGAGTTTATTGTGATTCGCTTTTCGACTGACATTAATTCAATTCAAAATATTCATTTTTTTTTGAACGAAAATGGCACTATGTTGAATCGCAGGGAAACAGACGAGCCTGACCTTTTGTAGATGTTCTTCTGTGGTGAAAAGGAATAGTTTTTATAAATTTATATTTTTTACTTTATTATTTTGTATCAATATTTAACAGGGTTTTATATGTAAAAAACAAGCAAATCACTACCCTGGGTACCAGAGGCAACTCGCTTGCTAAATCCGGCCGGCAAAGAGCCGGCGAAACGAGTGTTGGGGAGGTGTGGCTTTTATTCTTTGTTGTTTATTTTTAAATGTGTATAATTTGAGGGGAAGAAAGAATAAAAAATACCCTTTATCATTACTAAATAGTTACTGACTTGCTCAATCAAATATCGGACCTTTGCTAATCTTTGCTGACAAGTGACAGATCTCCGATGTGCAATGAAATGGGATATCGCGGTAAGATTCGGATGGAAACACAAAATATAAACTAAAAGCAGGATTTTCGTATTTTTATTTTATTTCTATTAAATTTTATATTTACCCTTTCGCACATTTTTTATTCAGTCTGCACTTTATTAGTTTATACCTGGTCTGCACACACAGTCTGCATTTTATACTCAGTCTGCATTTTATACCCGGTCTGCATTCTGCATTCTGCAGTTTGCACTCTATACTGAGCGCCTTCATAAACGACTGGTAATTTGTTTGTGTCTCAAAAAGCACTTTGTTGGATTGGTTTGCTTCACCGACAATGGGCGATTGATTTGTTACGTTGTTTGATTCAATGGGCGATTGATTTGGTCGAGTACTCGGCCAAACAGCTCGATTTGGTAGATAAGTCAACGGCAGAGTCTCTGTATCTGGTATGCTTTGTTGTTCAAAGGTCTTCGCGTACATGGCGTCTCCTTCTATCAGTATCTGATCGACTGTATTTCTTGTCCACCGTGACACCGAGCACGACGACTTTTCGCACAGCAACGCTGAAAGACTCATAAATGATAAAAGCACATTGTCTCTCCCTAGAAACATCGCTAAAGCGATTGCCACCTTGATGAATACCCTTCCAGAAGCAAATAAATTGTTGTTTAACATCATAAACCAGCACCTACCTCTATAATTTCCAACTTTAACAACCTCTCTTCTCCGCCCTTTCATGCCCTTTGCACAACCTCGCCGCCCACACGGCCTGATCACGCGCGCTCCTCAGCTGCTTACAATAGGTATCTCCACTGACTACAAAGTATTGCGTGTTCAGAGGATCATCCATCGCCCATTCATAAGATCGAGATACCGGCTCGGATATAAAAGCGACCGGAAGTGCCCAGGACACAGGAAGCCCGTCAAGAATAGTGTTGCTGCTAGCTTGTGTAACTACAAATTAAATACAATTTGTAATGTTCCACCGGCCTGAAAATAATTCAAATAAACTAATCTACGCAGGCAAGCGGTTAGTCTACATACATAAACGTGCATACAACAGGAAATATTATAGTTTAAACAATAAATAATAGTTAATATAATGTAACATAGTATTAATATTGTATAAATACAATTTATGTGTGTAATAGATACAAAAGACAGATTAATTCCGAATGAATACTTACCAATAAAGGGAAAGGAAAGTTCCAAAAGCCGAAGTAAACCGTTAGAGAGGAGATTTGATAGTTAAGAGCTCTCTTTATTGAGAACCTGTTTTGCACTCTCGATTTCAGCACAGATTCCCTCTTTTTGTAGTACGTACGGTTAGAAAGTAGTTTCTTCACGGCAACTCCTTTTTAAATTTAGTTTAAATTAATTCCCAATGAAAAGTGGAACAGCATTACAAAGTTGTGCACTAAAAGCGTGAAATGGCATTCAGTTGGACGTTAATTCTTGACTCACAAGCGTGCAATTTGTGTTCTGTGAAGATCGAGTATAAAATGAATTACGAAATGGTGCGTCTATCGAGTTATGGATGCACGCGGGAAGTTGGGAGAGCACGAGAGAAGCGTTTGAAGCCGAGTTATTCCGTCTAGCTGCAAGTGCAGCCATTAATCGATAGGCGCACAACTATATCGAGCATTACATGGATGAATATTAGAATAGCTACAGAAAGTTTACATTTTAATACACATTCACAAAATTGGAGAGAGCTTTCTGATTAACAATATCATGCAATGTTTGCTTCAGCGGTATTCTTTAGACACCTAGTACCTAACAAACCTTCTTTTCAAAAACGTACTGAGCTTCTTTTAAGACCAGGAGTACTTCACTATCGTCATGTAAACGGTCCGGGTTTGAATTCGGTTTTGTGGCCCCATTACGCACGGTACGAAAGCATCCTAGGCCATCCAAAAGATGTTACACAATCTCTCTCCTCCGCAGAGTTCCCAGAGTTCCCAGAGATCCCCGCGCGCTCACCATTCTCTTCCCCAGTCCTCTAATAGATTCAGTTCTCTCGCTTGCTCTTCAGCTGCTGCTCATCTTCCCCCTTGAAAACCCCAGGGAACCTCTACGGAGGAGAAAGTTACACAATCTCGTCCCCTGGGCCTTCTGGGTATTTTTTTAGATGGCGGAGCCACCGCCGTTTTGAAAATACCCAGAAGGCCCTGGGAACAAGGTTGTCATGTTACATATACTTTTATGTTGCTTATTCAGCCCTCGACGTCTGTCTCACCAATCAAAGCCATGCATTAAGAGTTGACACTCGTTATTCAAAGTCAACACACAAAGTCAACACGCAAATTCAAAGTTCACATTCAAAGTCAACTGAATTTCGTTTTTCAAAGCCGTCAACATTCAAAGTTACCAATTCGACAAGACTAGTTACCAGCTTTTCCCAGATTTGACTTCTTGCGATTTTTGTTTAGTCTAATCTTGAAAGAGGTTGTTTCCGATTGAACTAAATTAGCCAGTTTAGCTGAGCTTGAGAATCAAGTCTAAATTTTGTTACTTTGAAGTTTACGACAAAACTAAACCTTTGAACATCGAGATTACCTTGTTATATTTCATAAATTAACTTTACTGTCATATTTCCGTGGGAAGAAGGTTACAAGGTACAGGTGTACAGTATTGTCAATTTAAAAAAGGGAAAGTAAACAGATCAGAAAACTTAGAAAGCTTAAAAAGTAAACTATACTTATTCAAGTGTTTCATGTTCCTCCAATTGGTGATGAGTTGTTTCAAATTAGATTTTAAATGTGTTGACTTTGAACTACTGAAGTTTTAATCTCCGATGCAAGCGTATTTAAATGTTAGTTTTAAAACAAACAGATTTCGAACACTTTTATTGCGAGCAACGCTTCCAAGAATTTTTAACATTTTAAGTTTCACTTAGTTTTAACAGCTACACGTATATAATAATTTCATTGTTTTTATTCTTTAGTCTAATTAGCCATTTTAATTTTTTGTAAAAGTTTATAGTAATTCAGCCGTAAGGCTGCTAGGCTTAAGCTTCATTAAAACACTTACTTACTACACTAACTTAAGGCGTAAAGAGAGCATGGTCCCTACCTCCCGTCAAACCCGGGGGGGGGTGGTACTCCCATATATTGGCTATACGGGTATGTGCCGCAAGAGAGGGTATGGTTTTCAAGCCATTTGGTCTGGTAAAGGGTATGGTTTTCTAGCCATTTGGTCTGGTATAGGGTCCCGTTTAACGGGATCGCTCACAAAAAACTGAAATCAAGAATAATTGAGCATTTTTGGTCTGGTAGAGGGTCACAGAATTTGCAAAATTTGGTCTAGTAAAGGATAGGACTTTCGCGAACCCAACGGCACACCCCCACCCAAACTATATGGGAATACCTCCACCCCCGCGGGTGTCAAACTTGGCCTCTGGAGTCATATTATTCTGTTTTGCGATGTAACTTTGAACTTGATATTCAAATAGCGTTTCTTGAAGAAGTCTTTCAAGTATTGGAAAAACATTTTCCATTTTACACTTGAAAATTGAAAATTTTGCATTAAAATAAGCGAGCCGGCTGAAGTAACGGTAGATTGGAACACATCTCTAGATAGTAATGGGTGATCCGACTCGTTCCCGTCATTTAGTGACCACCCGAGTTACCACAAATAAAGAGACCAGAAAGCATTTGAAAAATGGCAATCGAAAAAGAGTTTTCGCAGATCCTCTCTTTTGCATTTCTCCACATAACGTTGGTTGCGCTTTCCGGAGTCGGCGAGTTCTATTTTCTTTAGCAAAACAGTAGTTGTTAACTATTTATTTAGTATTTTGTATTGCATTACTTTGACTTTGTTTCTGTCACTGACGTTTTGCAATATCGTGTTTATGTCGGCTACTGCTTCTTGCTTAAAATCTTTGGAAATTCATTGTATTGTATTGCAATGCAATCTGTGTTGTAACAACCAATTTTTTAGAGTAGAATATGTTTCCTTGTGCTTAGTTTGTTTAGTTACTTTGTAATGCCGTCAAAGGACGAGGTATTGTCAGTGCTTACCGATCTTCTCCAAGATCTTGTATAGTATCTAGCATGGACATATTAAGTACAGATGCCTGCCTTAATCCAGTCTCCAAATTGTTTCAGTTTACCAGTGTTGTCGAGATATCAGACTTGCTTGGTAAAATTCATGTGTGTGAAATAAGATCTTGTCTGTCAAATTAAAGTGTCAAAGCTTAATTATTCCGGCCATAAAATTTGAGAGTGTACTTCAGAGTGCGGCAGATGGTCTGGCAGCTTGTCGTCAATGCATTGCTTCCAGGAAGCCATCTCTGCCAAGTTGTTGTATATCATAGTCACACAAGCAAAGTAATTCAGACTCATGCGCAGGCGCGGATCACGGTTTCGACCTTGTTAGGAAATCGGTCAGAACTTAATCTTCTTTGCATCAAAAAGTAGAAGAGAAATATGCAACATGGTTTCAAGAAACACACCGAATTTCTGAGGAGCTGAGAATCACAGTACAGAAATCAAGAACCTGTCAGGTACAGCTTCGCGTATCCAAGCAAACTCACTTGCCGTAAAGGTAGAAGATCACTACGGGAGAAATCTTGCAATTCTCTTTGTTGACCATGTCTGATCATGATCAATGAATTGTAAGTTTGATTTGTTAGTAGTGACCAAGGAACAGAAGTGCAATGCCTGTTAGATATTCCAGCTATTCTACTGGCATCAAAAGAAACATGGATGGTGTCCTTTCCCCGGTCTTGCTCGTTCCATCAAGGTTCGCTGCCCTCGCATTTGAGCCTAGATGCCGAGATGACGTTATGCAAAGCAAATGGGAACGTTTGCAAAGGGGCTTTTTACCATCTTACGAACATTGCAAGAATAAGGAAATTCCTAACAACTGAATCCACGGGAGTACTTGTACGTGCGTTCGTCAGTTCTAAACTAGACCATTGTAACTCCCTGGCCTATGGTTTCCCGAAGTATTCTCTAAAAAGCTACAACATGTACAGAATGCTGCTGCACGACCTATAACTTAGTCCCTCAAATATGATCACATCACACCTATTCTGACAAATCTACGCTGGCTACCTGTAAAATCTCGCATACCGTTTAAAATACTCCTACTGACCTACAAAGCACTAAATGGCCTTGCACCGGATACCTTCAAACTCTGCTACAACTCTACACTCCTCAAAGACACCTTTGCTCTTCTACCGCATTCCTATTGAACCAAAACAGATTCCATCTACAATCGTATGGCGCAAGATCCTTCTCTGTGGCAGCACCACTTCTGTGGAACAAGCTACCTTCAAATATTAAGAATTTCTGCAGTGTATGTACTTTTAAATCTAAGCCCAAAATCTATCTTTTTACATTAACATTTCAGTAGATTAAATTACATTGGAGCTAGATTAATCACAATTTTTATTTTTTTTTACCAATACAATGTAAACTTGTAGATTGTAAACTAAACTCTCAATTTCAATTTTTAAATATGTAAATTGACAGCATTTAATTAGTATTTTATAATAACGTTTCCCACAGCTCATGATTGAAAGACACATGAACGAACGCCGAAGGTGCAAGCCTTTTGGCTGTCCAGGGATAGGGTCATGCTTCCCTGAAAAATGTTAAAAAATTATGCTGTGTTGAACACCATTTCATGCATCCTGAACACGTTTCTGTTGTGTTTTGCTCACAGCAAAAGATCTTTTAGACTTGTATTTTTCGTTAGGCTCTGAAAGTTAGGAAGTTGGGCGGTATAGTCACCCAGCCCATCCCTCCCCCGAGTTCTGCCAGCCCCACAGAAAGCATTAAGCAGACAGTTCAAGTTCGAGGGTCTGTGGTGAGGACGTTAGGTGGGTAGTTCAGTTGTTCTTTGTAGTGACTCTGAAGTCAGTAAAACAGCGAAGTGTTGAATACTTATGACCGTTCAAAAAACCTGAAAGACCAACCAAATCTATGACATATTTTGATAGTTATATTATTTTAACTCTATCAAAAGAACAAGATTATGCAGAGACGTAAACATTTAGACATCATCATTCGTGAGATCATTACGAGTGCCAAAGGCGCGAGACGCAAGGAGGGTCTGTGGTCATGCCCCCATTGAAATTTTCATAACATGGAAGGACAAGAACGCGTGATGGTGCAATCAGCGACAAAACACATGCAGCTACTAGCTACTGTTTGTAGAATTTGGAATCAACACATCAAGTCGCCATTTTTGACTCTGCACACCACAAGATTTGGTACTGAAAACTGATTGAAAACTGCAAGTCTTTTCTTATGCTCAAATGTCATCAACGCTTAACAGAGCCAAGATTACGGCCAATGTAAATTTATTTATGTTTACGTCATGAAATCAGTGAGCTCACCCTCCAATGCGCAATTCTCGAGAGCTGACGTCTCTGACTCGATCTTTTTTGCATGTGATGGAACGTAGTTTGTTAATATAGAGCAATTTTGTTAAGTCAGAAAAATAATCCGAAAAAATTGAGTCACCCTAAAACGGTTACGACCCTCCCCCTTACCTTTTTCTCGCGCGCTGTTACGCAGCACTTTCTGTCATCTTTACTTCTGATCCATTTGTGACAAGTGTGCACTGCACACTGAAGTATTGGCTAACGAGTGCAAGGATTCAAAGAAAGGTAATAGGCACCTATAATACGTGCTTGCCAAACTGATGAGCTTGAAACAACAATTTTTTTTTCCGTATGGATCTACGACCCAGCTCGAAAGAAACATCCAAACTATTTCACTTATAAACATGCTGACCAAGTGAAAGCCAATTCACGAAGGCCAAGTTATTTCTCCCATAATTCATTATCCATTTTTCAAGCCCGTACGCAGAGGGATGCACGGGGTGTGCACGCACTCCCCCTCATCGTCATTGTGTATCGCCTGCAATATTCT
>JAOBRH011281259.1:0-12482 GCA_027575125.1 Umimayanthus parasiticus | reverse complement strand
CAGTATGTTGAAATTAACGTGACTTTGAAACAAAAATATATTTGTGCAAGATTCATAAAGCATTTCTATTTTTACAGTATGAACATTTCATCTCTTCATCACAAGGCTTGACGGGTTCTGTTTTAGCAAGACTAAATCAATCTATTGAAGCTCTTATTTATTGCTGTCTTGGAGCTCAGGTTAATACAAGATCATAAATTCCTGGCAAGTCAGGATCTGCAATGGAAACACAGAGAGAATTCCTTATCCTTCTAGAGAGTGTGATTCTGCAGACTAATATCAGCAAGAGTGTTCAGAGTTTCCAGCTTGCCATTCAAGAGGCAAAAGTCAGACTCGATTTTGCTGTTTCACCGGGTACATGACGGCTCTTACCGTCAAATATGATTATCAACACAGAGAGCGCAATTGGTTACAACAATGACCTGAAAAAAGCAAATGATGGTATGAAACTTGGTGTAAATTCAGTTATTAATTTAGCTACTAAATAGGTTGGTGTAATTAATATGGAAGGATCTGATCCAAAGATACAAAGACTCATCAGTAAATTAGACCATATGCTAAAAATTAATAAAAAAAGAAGTAGAAACAGAAGTAAAAAGTGAAATTTTATCGCACGAATCTTTGAAAATTGGAATCATTGCTTCAACAGCTTTGGTTACTTTTATCGTTTGGAAATTCGTTCAACGATGAATGCTACAACTGCAAGAATGAGAAGCCAAGCATTTTTACCAAGAAATTTTATTATTTCACCAGCATTACGAAAAACAAAGCTTACAATTGCACCAAGCATTCCTGGTAATATTTCACCTATTTTTTCCCTAAAGTTTTCAAACCATTTCCAATTCCTCCAGCGACACTCTTCAATCCTTTTGAAAGTGAATTAATTATCACACAGATAGTTGCACCAACAGCAAGAGCAATGGCTCCGACTGTGAAACCATATTTTCGGAATATATTCTTTATTTTCTCACGTAGAGATCTTGGTTCGAGTCGTTCTTTCTCTCTTTCTAGTTGAGCGAGTCTTCTGTTACCTTCATCAATTTTTTCACGTGCTCTTAATCTCACATATTCATCTTCCTTTTGATCATTTACCACTTCTTCGTTTCGCGAAATTGAATCTTCCACTTCGCGTAGTGACTGCTCATTTTCTTGTTGCAGTTGCTGCCCGGGGGGGGGGTACTCGCTATATTCAGGTGATAGGGATGATCGTCGTATTTTTTAGGGGTTATAATCGGCGATTTGGTATTTTTTAGGGGTTCTTCAAGCAAAATCCTTTAAAAAGACAAAACTGATATTTGTTAGGGTATAAAAACAGCTCTTTTGAATACGCTTCTTTAATAAACTCCGGTTTATTGGTATTTTTTAAGTTAATTTTTGACCAGGAGGTATATTTTAGGATGCGCAAATTTTATGGGTTGGTATTTTTTAGGGTAGTTTTCTAGGATTTCCGACGGTCATCCCTATTCTTTTTACCCCGAAGTACCCCCCCGGGAGTTGCTCCCGAGTCGGACCGAGTATATCAAAAGTGCTCTTTGGTAGCTTCGGGTTGATTTCATCGGTTTCTGTGAACAGATTATATTTACCACCTTTTGGGCCTCTGATTTGGATTTTAGCTGTCCCATCAGTTTTCTTTACTATCTGAAGGATTAGATAGCCTTTCTTTCCATATTCTGGATACCGATCTTGCAGCTTCTCGTTGGTAAGCAATATTCGAGGTTCACGAATCACGTTACCGCTGGCTTCTCCAGTAATGAATGAAGTTTCAGCGGTTTGTCCTTTTTCACTGTATTTTTGTGAAGTTATTGTTTTTTTTGTCACCAAAGGAATATGCTCTTCGCTTGCTGATTATGAAATCAGAGGCTGTCGATCATCCTCATCAATACCACTAGCATCAGGGTCATCAGGGTCTATTCGATCGAAGTCCATCTTTTAGAATCTATGTATGACACTCTATGTTAAACATGTTCAATAGATTGTCATATAATAAAAAAATGTCAGTGAATAGTGAACTTGATCCAAATCACGCAGCAAAAACTCCTCGAACTTTGAAAGCTGAAAGAACGGTTCATAGAGTTACATTCAATCCTTCCAAAGCAAATCCTGGAGAAACACTTTATGTTACAGTTCCACGCCTCGATCATAATGTTGTTATGGTTCCAGGATCTCTTGCTCTTCGTTTTGATTTAATCCTTTCTGGAGAACCAAACAACTTTGTTGTTGATAATGTGGTGAGAGCTTTGGTGAATAGATTAACAATAAAAATTGGTGGAGAAGTGCTTCAAGATTCAAATAGAATAGATTTATTTCAACTTTATTCTGATTTGTTTCTTTCAAAGCATGAGAGAAAAAATCGAATTGATCAAGGTATTCAATCAGCAAATCTCAATTTATTGCGCAGCAAAGCAGGAAATGCCAGTTCAAGCAACGCAGCTGAAAACACTTTGAATTCTGTTTATGGAGCAAATTATAGGCTTCCTCTTGGTGAACATCAAATTCTTCATGATCATGTATTTTGTATCCTTTAAAATTAAATGAGAGTATTGTCTTTCAGATTGTTCTTGCTCCAGTAGAACATGTTGTCAGAGGCTCTGATCCGACAAAGCTTGGATATTCACTTGATAATATTTAGCTTCAGTATGCAGAAATTAGAAGCGAATCTCTAGCAAACTCAACAGAAATTATTTATAAAACTGGAGAAATGTTTCTCTTTGATCACATTTCATTGTTCAAACAGTTCAGTATTGCAAGAAATACAGATTCATTAATCAATCAAACAATTAATGCTCCTCGCAGATCAATTAAAGGAATTCTGCTTCTCTTTGTTGAGCCTTATACAGCCGGAGTTCTTCTTAGCCAGAAATTCTTCAATCCAAATATTACATAAATAAAAGTGTCAATTGATGGTACACCAAACAGGGTATTCTCTCAAGGAATTCTTCCTTTTGATATGTAGAATGAAACAAAACGTTATTTCATGCCTGCCGATGGATTGGACGAGACCGAGACAGAGATTGATTCAACATCTTTCTATACGGATGGTCATTTCGGATTGTTTATTGATCTGAGGACAATGGCTGAGAACAGCTTGCATGGCTCTGGGCTTCGATTAGTTAACAGTGAAGGCGGCATTCAGCTGGAATTGAAACGGACTACTTCTGGTTCTGGCAATGTCAACTGTTATATTTTCATAATTTCCAATGCTCAAGTAAACCTATTGAATAGTCAGCTTGATTCTATACAATACTAATATGGATCCTGAAAAAATTTCTTTAAATGTGTTGATTGTTGGTCCAACAAATTGTGGAAAAACAAAATATATTGTCAATCAACTCTGTGGTCCTTTCAGAGGAAAATTTGACTACATTTTTCTTATCTGTCCAACTTTTGTGCATAACAAGACCTACGATGGTTTTGCCCAGAATGATGACCGAGTGTTCATTGTGACATATTGGTATTAGTGTTTGAGTAACAACACAACAATTCACTAGCATTACCAAACCTTATCGAGAAAACATTGCAGCGATTGTCCTTTTTTTTGTACTCCTGCGAAAGACCTCAAGGCTATTTTTGAAAGTTACGCTGGTGAACTTTCTTCAGCTGAAAAACAAGAACTCCTCAAGAGTCTTAAATCATGTAAGTATTCCCGTCTTATTTTCAGTCTTAGACATCCTTACAACATCAATTAGAAGTTCCACAGTTTTCAGATATATAGCAAGATAATGTCAAACACTGAAACAGAATTTTTGGAAGATTTGTTCTCAGACGCCGACCGCCTGCAAGCTTTACCCTCAGACAGTGCTACAGTAAATGGTGATGGAAATGGAACTACAGACCACAGAAAACAGCTGGCAGTTCTTGTTGCTTCAGGTAAATCGAGAGAATTCGTTGGGACCCGTTTGACTCGAGATAATGTGATCCTGAAACTCACATGTAAAGCCGTTGGTATGGCAGTAAAGATTGATGACACAGAAAAGCTTCAGAATGACTTAAAGGATGACTACATCATTCAACAAGAACTAGCTTCTACAGCTGGTTTGCTTTCCCTGAAGTGTGGAAGGTTAATGGCAGTTGTCAGTGTTGTACTTCACATTGTTGACCAAATGGTGATTGAGCCTGAAAAAAGCCATGCTCCGGAAGATGTAGAAAAGTAACAACAGAATTAGACCTACATTTGTTTTTGACATATACTTATGACGATGGAGCAAGAACATATGCAAGAACATAAGCAAGAACATATGTAAGTCGAAAAGGTTCCTTTGCAAGAAAATCCACAAGATACAAGTCACAGATTCAACAGATAACATCGGACGTACCCAAGACAAAACCAATGAAGAATCCAGGTAGAGTAGCTTCAGGTAAGGCGCTTGCTGTCCGAAACAAAAAGAACAGAGAAGAGAAAAAGCAAAAACAGGCAAGTGCATCAAATAATGAGACAAAAAAATCTCAGCACGAGCACGTGCAAGGCGAGTCTCGACAAAGTATGACCGGTTTCTATTTGCTTTTGATTGCTGGCTTTATTGTTTCGCTTCTTGGATTGTATTACAAACGTGTCAAGAAGTCCTGGCAATGTTGAAAGCAGCAAAAGGTGAAGAAAATCAAGTGCCAACGAAAGAAGAAAACGCAAAGGAAGCCCAACTGGTTAATATGGACTAAGCATTTAAAGGTATGCTAAACCTGATTGATATATATTCAGTATGGCTGAACAAAATAAATTTGTGAAAACCGTAACAGATTCTGCCATTCTTGTCGGATTAACGGCTGGAGTTGGTTATTTAACGAAAAAAATGTTGAAGGAAAATTTTTTAGGTGATCCATCCTCAAACATTATGAATTATGCTAAGTTTACAACGGTTTTGGCTGGTTCAATGGCTTTGAAAACTTATCTCAAAGACCAAAAAATAATTCCGAAATCTATTTAAAAATCCAGTGTTGAATTAAGAAAAGAGACAAAAAAACATGGCTAGTATTGCGATAGTAATTGGCGGAGCTGTTTTGAATGCAACTTCTTTCATTGGAGGAAATTATCTTGCTCGTTACTTGTCAGGTGATGACACTGGTAAAGCACAAGCAGAAAAAGAAAAGCATGATCGTGCTCTTGAAAAATATAACGAAGCCGTTGAGCGGTTTCGAGAGCGGCAAGAAAAGCTAAAAGATTTTATCGCTGAAAATGACCGGCTTAAAAATCAAGCCTCTCAGAATCTCGTGAACGTTGATAACGCTCTCAAACTTTACAACCAGTCACATAGTGAAAAAATCGCTTTGAGAGAGCCTCAGTTATCTGAATATTATTCACCATCTTCACAGCAGAAAACAGCAGAAATTATGTATGTTGGTGGTGGTGCACTTGTTTTAGGATATGCAACCAGCTGGCTTGGCTTTTGAATTTTGGAGATTTTTTTTACCTATTGGAGACTTTTCACCTTTATTGAAAACAAAAACAATGGATGCAAAACTTCAAAAAATTTACTACAGCTCAAAGGGTTATTGGAAGGGATTTGAGGCAATAAAACATCTTGCCACAGCTGCTGAATCTCTGAAAATGTTGCTCGAGCTTGGTTGAAGAAACAGGCAATCTGGCAAATCTATCTTCCTGCACCAAAAAATGTGCCAAGACCAAAATTTGATGTCAGTGTACCAAATGAAGTTCATCAAGCTGACCTTCTTTTTCTTCCTTATGATCGTCCAGGAAGAGGTCGAAAGCTCTATAAATATGCTTTAACTATAGTTGACATCGCCTCCCGCTATAAAGAGGCTGAGCCATTGGCAGCAAAAGAAGCAAAAAAAGTTGCAGATGCCCTTGAACGCATTTATTCGCGAAGTCCTTTGACATGGCCGAAACTTCTTCAGGTTGGTCCGGGACGTGAATTCATGGGAAAAGTGAATACGCTTCTGGCAAAACACAACACAAAAATCAGACGAGGACGTGTAAACATTCATCGCGATCAGGGCATTGTTGAGCGTTGGAATCGAACTCTTGCTGAGAGACTATTTGGTCATCAATATGCACAAGAGATGTTGCTTCCTGAAGGAAAAAGGTCAACTGATTGGGTTAAACGTTTACCTTCTGTTGTTGAAGCTCTGAATGGAGAAATTACACGATTGACTGGAAAGAAGCCTCGAGATGCAATTAAAGCTAAAACGGTTGTGCAAAAACCCTCTTCAAACCCTGGAAGACCAACAGGTCTTCAAGAGCGAAAGCATCCATCTGGAGTCACCGTTCGATATCTTTATCATCCTGGAGAGCTTGAAGGCGGACGGCGGAGAGCAACTGATCCAATCTGTTCTCTTGGTGTGTATCGCATTAGAAGTGCTGTGACTAAACCGAATGAGCCGGTGGTGTATTATTTGCTTGATGGTCCTCAGCGTGGCTTTGTGCGCGAGGAGTTGCAACCTGTGCCAAAAGACACCCAACTGCCACCGAATGAAGTCCTCAAACGTTGAGAACTGCGTAACCTCTTTTTCGGTTGCATTCGAGACAAGTGAGACGGACGTTATCATGGGTATGCCCTTTGGTGTTATCAATACGGTCGACAGAGAATTGCTGGGTGTCCCTTGGCTTATATATCCATAAAAGTTCGATGTTGCAAGCAGCGCAGAGATTCGATTGAGCATTCTTGAGTTCAAGGACATGATCGACTTTCAGATTAAACTGCAACTTTTTGGCTGTGTCTTGTCGCTTGTAGACAACAAGTTTCTTCTGGATGATTTTACGAATTTGTTGCTGTTTTGTAACACTCTTTTCCATGTTTCCAAGGACTCGAATCTTTCCATTCTCTGAATGACGGCAATGTTCGATTATTTTATTCTCTTTCACAATAACCATTAACGTATTATCATTGTCGTGAATTCGATTACAAATTGAACAATAACCGGATCGTTCACGGCGAAATAAGATCAGATTTCCATTAGCCCGTTGAAATGAGTGAGCATCTGATGTTCCAGATTGCTTGACAATATCGAGACACTTTTTTAAATCTTTATCACGGATTTCAGGTTCTTCTCTTGCGATAAATTCCTCGACTCGTGTAAGAACTCGTTCGCAGTAGTAATTTTGAATAACTGATCTTTTTCCACCCGGAGGTGGCACATTGCAAAACATCCCTGGGAAGTACTTATCTTTGTATCGTGCCACCTCCGGGTGGAGAGGACTTTTGTCATGTTGGCGCGGCTACAAAGCCGAAATCTCAACGGTCAAAGTCCCAGTTGTGTTCCCAACGAACCGTTTGGGTTTATGAACCGTCGATTTGACCTCAAGAATTCTTTCTGCAGTTCCACCGAAATACGTTCAGGAATCCGAAATGACATTCATTGGGAAGAATATTCATTTGCCCGTGTGCTGACGTGGTTTTATGGCGATGTGTTGGCATAAAGGGAATTTATTGAGTTTCGCGTGGCGATGGGTTGGATATGATGTCTCCCGCCTTCTACTTCTTCTTACGGGGAGAAACTCTTAAAGCCGTAATTTCCCCAAATCACCTCCAATGGCTCCCAAACTGCGTACAGACACACACAAGTGACAACTGCGGTAAGTGATCTTTAATTCTGTTGTTTAAACCAACACGAAGGTCAAATGTTCTCCCATACAAAGTCTTATATAATCATGTACCTCCAATACTAAGTCAATACAAATCTGTTCTCGATGACAAATTCAAAGCTTTGGCTGCCTGTGACCACAACAAATGATTTGAACGCCTCTAATCAAAAGCCAGTTAATAAACATTTTCAGAATATGTTGTGGCACAGTACAAATTTCATCCCAAATGATAACTCTTGGAATGAATTTATTTCCCATTCTCTCAGGGGACCATTCAGCCCCACTCCAACGAAAGAAAGAATGATATGTTTGAGTTTTCACATTCCGTGTTCGCATCTCTTTAGCCAAACGATGAGTTGGAGTAAAGACAAGGGGGTCCTTTGAGCGGAATAAATTTATTGCTCTAGTTGTTTTACCAGATCCTCCTCCGCCATTGAGATAACTGAATTTATGCCTTGATAACGGATCATCCCATTTTGGTGCAATGGATGGATTCCAAATGTGTTGATATTTGATGAAATCAGGTTCAGGAAAACAAACAGCATGTCCTTCAAACATGTAAAATTGTTCTCCTTTGTCACGCCATTGAGCTGGCATTACATGAGGCAGAAATTCTTCTTCGAGTAAACATGGGATACACAATGGATCATCACAATCAAATTTACGAGGCATAACAAAAGCTTCAACATTTTTGAGTTTATGAAGAGCCTCTTTTTGCAAATAGATAGAATCTGTCGCAACTCTGACAGCTTCTATTTTTGAAAATCTCGAAAGCATAATGAGGAGATTGATGTGAGCATAAGCAAGCATACTCGCCCTTAAGTGAGTAAATTGGGGTTGAGATCCATCGTAATATGTGAGAATATGACCAAGGGGGCATTTGCTTGGAGCTCCAACAAGAATTCCATTTTGTCTTGTGTCTCTTACGAGAAAGTCGAGTTCACCTTGATCAATGACTAATCTTCTGGTCAGTCTTTTTCCATCAGCCTTGTTGCCTTGAGTGAATTTGCCGATGATGCTGCATCCTTGATTACGATCTTCTGGAAGCCAGATTTCAGTTTGTTTTTCAAATGAAATAATTGCTTCTCGCACTGTAAGATAAGCACAAAATCCTAGATTCAATCATGAAAACGAAGAATGATATTGGAGCCTAATGATTTTCCTTAAAATGCTTTCCGAACCATAATGGGATAACAGGATTGATACCTTCTTTAAATGCAAAGTCTTGAACTTCAGCAAATCCTGTGCCAATATCATTTGGAAGAGACCCACTGATTGAAACTCTGGTCATTCTGTGTGTTGGATGCCCGAATCTTTCAAAATATGGTTTAGCCTCTCCTTTTCCTTGAAAAGATGCGGGATAACAAGCGATTGACACGATTTGTTTTATGTCATATTCCACTGAATTTCATAGGCCTCCATGCCCATGTTCAATACAAGCTTTCTGAATGTCATCAATAAAGGCTGCAGAAGTTGGTTTCCAACCATTCTTTTCTTTCGCCATGATACTAGCAGCATGATTTTCACCAAAGGCTCTTTGAGCAAGATTAGGATCCCCCAAAAATGTACAGATTTTTTGAATTCGTTCATGTGTTCCACGCAATCTGAAAGTGCGTCCGTCTTTGAGGACAAACTGATTAACTGAAAACTGTCTTACATCAACCCCCAGTAACCAAACAGCTAATGGACTGCCTCTTGTTACTTTATGAATGGCTTCCCAAACATCACCTTCATAAAAATGAATCTTTCTTGTGATTGGAAAGTGAAGGTCTTTTGACCAAGCATGACCATTGTGGACAATAAGGATGATAGGCTGATGGCCGCCATTTCCACCACTTCCATACTTCCCACTGTCAAATATGGGTTCTCCTGCAATGTCCCGTAGCACTATCGCTCGTTTAAGGATGCGCTCGAGCTTTGTCACATCGTTGATAGTTGCTCCAGTTTCATGAACTTTTTGCTCCCAATCCACGATTTTTCTTCGTCGGATTTCTGTGAGGCCCTGTCCCCTCAAAGCACCATTGAAATGCTCAATGACACGTTGTGCGACGCAATTAAGGTCTCCGTCTCTCATAGGCATCAAGTTTGCTGGATCTGGATCTCTGAATAGATACAGAACATATACGACCGCGGTGACAGGGTAAGCATTTCGATAATACACTCTATCAATTCCAGTCAACACTCCAGGTCTTGTATTTCTTGAAATTTCAACAATTCTCTGATCTTTCTTTACTGGGTCAAATTTATCTTCAATTACCCAATCCTGATTATCCCAACGGAGAAATTTGATTTTCAAGATAAATTCATCATCTCCAGGAAGAGCGGCTAAAAGTCTTGCTGCTCTCTCATCTGTCATTGTGGCATCAAAAATCAACCGTTCTTTCTCTGTTCTCCATGTGGAAAAAACCGTTTGTGCAACATCTACTTCAAACTCGTCTTTGGCAAAATCAAGAGTGTCAACCCAATTGTTATTAATTGAATATGCAGTATTGTTGAGGCACTTGGTCATCTAGATCGATAAAAGGTCTTTCGGGTCGTATCGGCCTTGGAAGAAATCTTTGAACATCTTCAGGAATAGGTTCGTAAAGAATATGCCGTCTTCTTCGGTGTGCATCTATCAGAATATATAAACGATAAAAATAATCTCTAACTGAAAATAAAGCGCAAAATGATAAAGGATTTTTATATTAATGTTATATTTTACTTTATCGTTCGCATATATTTAAGGATAAATAATTGTTCAAAAAAAATTAATGATTTGTCCATACATATTAATAATTTGAATAATTTCTTCAAAAATAGCATGATTAGTGAAAGAATCGATAAGATTAGTAAACCTCTCATCTCCTCTTTCAAAACACATCAAATCAATTGGCCTTATAAGAATTTCAGCCCCTTTCTTTTTAGAAGGAAGCCTTTTTCTTAAAATCATATTCTTAACAGTAATATGATGAGGAGGCAAACAGAATTCGAAACCTTGCGAATTAATCTGTTTCTGGAATACAGCCGAAATATATTCCAATTCTTTTATAACATCAAATTAAACTCGTGCAGGCTCAAATAATCTCCGTCGAATCGGATAAGTGAGCTCTGACAGCGGATAATGATTATAATATTTTTGGAATACTTTGAATGAAGGATCCTTAAGCGATGAAACGTGTTGGAGTGATTGCGTTTTAATTTTTTGCATATATGCTATGCGATCTATCGATTACATATACCTTAGGATATCCATTTGTCTAATTGGAAATATCGATACGTCCAAGACGTTTAGATTCAGATAAAAAAGCTCCATGCCTTTTGTGCCAATCACTCATTCTGACGGTATTATAACCGCAGCTATAGCAGAATCTGAATCGATTTTTGATACCTTTACCACATTCTTTACATGGCTGTGTGCCGGGCCCCTGCCTTAAACGGGCTAAATGTATCTTACAGTAATTGCCAATGCAACTCTTGTTACAAAGCTCTGTTGAGCCGATAATCAGCCACTGACAATTATTTTGACCCTTCATTGCAGTATAAAAAATGTTACTATTTCTCTAATATATATAACTGATCAAGAAAAAAAATATTAATACCATTTTAATTTGAAATGAATCAAAAGTAAGTGAAAATAACAGTAAAATAGCAGATAAAAGAGATATTCCTATAATATAATACAATACCGAATTAAGTCCAATCTTAGTGTATAATGGTTTTTTCTGTAATCTGAAATTGATTGCCATTGATATTGATTATGGCTTTAATTTCACTTATATAATCTAACACTTATCATGATGAAAAAAAATGTTGGGGGGGAGGGCGATTTGGGGGCCGTTTTTTAAAAAGACTATCACCAGTGCAATAAATTCGGTTGAAACCAGAATAAATCTAACCGTTAAAAAAATTGTTGCCTCTAGTTACCGTAAAACAAAATTTTGAGGGGATAGAGACGTTTATTAAAGAGTCCTTTAATCGCTCGATTTTTTACAAACCGGTTGAAACCGGGTTTTTTTTGGATGAAACCCTCTTGGCTGTTGCAAAATAAATTTTAGAGAGTATGGAGGTGTGTAAAAAAAAGTCCATTCACTCCCCCTGCTGCTCGGGACAGGAAAGTTATCGATCATGGCGGTGTTTGCATGTACGTTCGTGAGTCTGTACGATTTGAGACCTTGTCTGATTTTATGGACTAAAACTTTGAAATTCTATGAGTTAAAATCTGCCCACCAAGGCTCCCAAGGGGAATAATGTCCATTGTTGTTGGAACTGTTTACCATCTGCCACGCGCCGGTTATAAATTACAGCGATCACCAAATGTCCAACTATCTACTCGAGTCCTTATCCAAAAATCAAAATACAAGCTCGATTTCCGGACTGTGGTCTAATCATTCTTGGAGATTTTAACAACCTCAACTCTACTCGCGTAAGAAATGCTTACGGCCTCAAACAAATTGTCCCGTTTCCAACCTGCGGACCAAGCCATCTCGACCTTGTCTTCACAAATCTGAATACGTTCTATGATGTGCCTAAGAAACTGCCCGCTTTTGGCCTATCTGACCACGATACAGTCGAAGTCCAAGCCTTGGCTAGAATCCACTTCCCCAGAAACAAATCTACCTTGAAGTCAAGGGACCTTAGACCTACAGCCATGCGAAAGTACCTTGAGGAGGTCAACCTTGACCTCCTAGTGGGAAATAAAGATTCATGTGAGGAGAAATCTAACACATTAGAAACTGTGATTAAAACAGGTACGGACATACTGCTTCCCTTAAAGTCCAAAAGGTTCCCGCCAACGAACCGCCATGGGTAAACAAAAAACTTAAAAGCCTCACTCATGATCGTCAGTCAGCTCTTAGCCGAGGAGACACTACTAACATCCGCCACCTACATAATAGTGTGAACCGCTACCGAAAGTCCTGCCGGGCCAAATACTACGCAGCCAAAGTGGAACACTTAAGAGACTGCG
>JAOBRH011280148.1:0-12488 GCA_027575125.1 Umimayanthus parasiticus | reverse complement strand
ACAAAGCATACGGCACTTTGCCGACGAAAACACCGACTGACTTTGATAAATACGTGACTGCCGCCTAGTTAGCGGTACATAAACTAGTGACAGACTTACAGTCATTTACTCAGGTTGTCGAAACGTCAGTCAACACCAACAACAGTCCTTCTCTGGACTACGCTACTAACCCGGACGATCACTCAAACCACAACATTGACTCACCTGGGTTCAAACCTTTCACTGTTTTGCAACGACATCAGTCATGATCAGTATACCAAATATGAACGACCACAGAGAAGATCCAGAGAGTAATCAAGTCGTACGGGATCAGGACGCATGTGAAACATACAAAGAAGTTGAAAGATATCCTATGTAAACCAAAGGATCGACTTGAACCCAAGGATGTGTGTGGCCCAGTGTACAAGATCGTCTGTAGTGGTAGAGAAGTAGAAGGATTGTCCAGTGGACTATGTTGGAGAGACGGAGAGAACACTCAAAGCACGCTTTGCCGAGCACAGAAGCCCAAGCTCCTCTTCCTCTGAAACGTCAAAACATATCAACAAGGATAGCCCAAGCCACGACATCAAGCTTGAAGATACGCACATATTGTATCGAGACCCCAACTGGTTTACCAGGGGAGTCAGGGAGGCCATCTACATCAGGGCCCACAAACCCACCTCAAACAGGGACGGGGGGAGGTACAACTTGCCGGCTATTTACAGCGGTCTTACCAAACCGAGTATAAGAGGCAGACCACACATGAATATATTACCATTTCATCGAAGACACCACACTGTTCAGACTACTGATCTTGACTGATAGCTGAAGAGAGAAGAAGGACAAGCGGCCCAAGTCCCACACCCTCCCGAGACCAGCAGATTCTCAACATTGCAGAACTAACGGTTCCTGCTCAAAACCCGAAACTTGTGGAAAGCTCAATGTGCAGTTGTTTTATCTGGCTTTCACAAATTTTATAGTCTTTTGTCCTCTCGCCATTTTATTTCTTGTTATCGCCCTGTGCACGTGTTCTCGCGTTTGTTTCTTCTCAATTCTATTCGTTGGTAGTCCCCCCTGCTTACAATGCTTTTTTCAGCCCTTTGTTATATTCTACGTGTCATTTCAAATGTCCAAGACAAAAAAATATATTTATTGGTTTTATCGCTTTTCATGTCAATTTGTTCACGCCAGTTTGTTTCACATTTATTTACCCGCTCGGGCTCTTCATGCTCGTACTCAAGTTACCGTGTACCATTCTAAACCTGGACATTATTTACTTTCATTGCCAAATACATCCAGTCATTTTCTTGTGGACGTTAATATCAGCTCTGTTTTACAATTTTATCGCAATGAGCATGAGATGTATTCATATCTGTTAGTTCATCTGTTCCTCACTTATGCATTTTATTCAAATGGCAAGAAGATATTAATTGTCAAACGTTACACTCAAATATTCCCGCTAATAGCGTGAGACGTATTCTGTTATATTATTTCCTCATGCATTTTATTCAGTTTGCTGGCGAAGGTTTAACATTGCCAAAATTTGTTTTCATTGAAATATTCCCGTTAATAGCATGAGATGTATTCTGTTATATTATCTGTTCCTCGTGCAGTTTATTTAGTTTGATGGCGGATGTTCAACTTTGTCAAAATATGTTTTCAAATATTCCCGCTAGTAGCACGAGACGTCTTCTTTTATATTATTTGTTCCTCATGCCGTTTATTCAGTTTACTGGCAGAGGTTTAACATTGGAAAAATTTGTTTTCAAATTCTCCCGCCAATGGCATGAGATGTATTCTCTTTCATTATTTCTTCCTCGTGCATTTTGTTCAGTGTAGCAACGGTTGCTATTACAGTTTAACCCCGGTAACCCGAATTACTGAGGAAAATTGAAATTACTTCGAAATATCGGGGTTTCGAGTTATAGGGGTTTTGATCAAAACGACCAGAAACACTTGATTAAAGTGGGTTTATTCTTGTCCATGTTTTATTGTAAGATTTCTAGCAATATAAAAGCATAAAAATGACAAAACGAAATAAAACAAAAACATGAAAACCACAAGTACTATAAAGTATCTGCTATTCAGATGTTTAGCGCTAAATATCGCTTTAACATTTGTTGAAAAATCTATTCACAAATCGAATTCGATCGAGTTATCGAGGGTAATATACAAAGCAAAGTACCTCAAGGGAAGTAAACAAAGCTTCGAGTTAGCGAGGTTTCGAGTTATTTGGGTTCGAGTTATAGGGGTTAAAATTGCAGTATATACATGAGGCAAATCCAAGGGAAATTAGTTTTGCTGCGAATTAGCGGGGAATTCGAGTTACCGAGGATTCGAGTTACAGGGGTTCAACTGTACTAATACTGTTTTCAAGTATCTCTGCTATAGCATGCGATCTATTTTGTCACATTATTTGCTCCTCATTCAGCTTATTTGATTTGATTAAAGCCGATGTTAGTTACAAAATTGTTTTCAAATATTCCCTCTTACACGTAATCGCATCCATAAAATGTATTTCTGTCATACTATTTGTTCCTCGTGCATTTTATTCAGTTTACCTAGCGGATGTTGTTTTCCAATATTCCGCTAAATATCACGAGATGTATTCAAATATATTATTTGTTCTTCATCCATGTCTCGGTATTGTCTATTTATCCACTTGCTTTTTCCGTCCTTCTCGTTTTCTCCATGCACTCTAGGATGGCAGTTTTGAAAGGGGGTCTAATTCCCTTAGAACTCGGATTACCGTGGTTCAAAACTGTCATCCGTTGAGTCTTCTCTGCGTTCTTACATTTTTATTTTCCGTATGCTGGTTCCACTCAGATGCAAAGCCTGTAGACACAGGCAGGGCTCAGGGGATGACAGTTGGAAACACCCATATCGCCCCGGATTTTTCAGTTCGGTGCTAGCCCCTTCTTAAGTATTTATTTGTTCAGTCCATAGTTCGACCCTTGACAGGCCTGTTGGCCCTTTTTAGATCGAGTCCATTCTCTTTTTAGGTTTGGGATGATCCTCTTTTGAGGAATGGGTTGACTACCTTTTGAGGTTTGGGATTTCGGACTTTTCTGTGCTGGTATATACAGCAGACTGGTTGGACTGCGTCTGTGTAGCCGCCAGATGTCCATACCTCATATAAGAGTGCAGGTAAGACCGTGGAAATAGGATACTATTTTCAGCGGTCTTACCCAAGCGAGTATAAGAGGCAGACCACACATGAATATATTACCATTTCATCGAAGACACCACAGTGTGGTGACACTGTCTCATACTATTTCCTATGTTTTACCTCACTCCGCCTTGGCTACTCTCAGATCTCCCTCCCTTCCCTTTACCTTTTGCTACCTCGTTTTAGCCGCCAGATCTCCATACCTCATATAAGAGCCGTGGAAATAGTATCCTATCTGGAACAGACTAATTTGGTCACCAGTCACGTGAGCAGTCAAATCACCTCAACAGTGATCAAGACTCCAGCTCGAGCCGAAAGTTCTGAACAGAACTTCTGCCTGTGTAGTGTCTAATTTCATAACTTGTTGTTCTTTGTAAAATTATTGTCCTGCACAACTAAGTTCCAGAGTTTGTTAAACTTTCTTCGGTTAATAAATCCTTATTATTTGGAAAGCTACTGATTTTATTTTTATAAAAAATAAGAAAATAAAAATAAGCCACTAATTTTAAATTTTTCTCTAACTTTTGTTTTGCAACCACTATGGTACTCAAATGGGCTATTTGTGTGTGCGTAACCGTCCTCTAGTGTGTGTCCCGACCTTTGCGTATTTATAAATTTTCATGTAAGCTGGCACAGAATTAGAAGTCAGTGGTTATTTTAGATGCCAGTACTTCTAAAGTATTTATTAATTATTATTTAAAGAGCTTTCAATATTTTTCTGTATAGTCAATTTTTAGGCTAAAATTTATTTATGAGAAAGTTGTAGATATTTCATCCTGGGCAGTACAATAAACGTTATTGTTGTTGTTGATTTGGATAAGGTTTCTACGAAGTGTCCGCGGACTACATTAGGTTAGTACCCAGGGCCCGCTCGTTCAAAGTCGGGTTAGTACTAATTCTGGCCGGTTATCCCGGGATTAACACTAATATCTTAACAACCGGTCGCGTTCCCTCAATAGAGCACTGCCAGACACGTGGTGTGGAGGTTTAATCTCTATCTTGTAATTTGCCCTCATATTTCTCTTCTTTCTTCCCTTACCTGTCCGTTTTTCTGTTAATTCTTACCTCGATGTCATCTTGTCTTGTACATTTCGGCATCGGTAGTGCCTTCTTCATGCAGAGAGCAATACCGATGCCGAGACGTACAAGACAAAGAAAAGAACACGAAAACATGCAGACAGGCGAGGGGGAAAAAGAAGAGAAATATGATGTCTATCTCAGGTTCACTAGTGCAAACCACTCGGCTCATCAGACATTAAAAGAGCAATTGTCGCTGGGTCTTATACTTTTATTCGTTACTAATTGATGCTGATTGGTCAAGCGTTGAAAATTACAACTATATACGACCGTCTAAGACCAAAATAACTGCATAGTATCAAGACAACAAAACTTCAAACAAGGAACTGGAAACGTACGTTATATTGCTAAGCTACATTCAATTATGGCTCGTGGTTGCCTCATGCTAATAAAAAGCTCCGTTATCCAGAAAGACTCCGAGAAACCCATGTAAAAAGAAATAAAATTCTTGTAACTCCAACAGAAATGGTTATAGATCGGAGTGTTCTCGCTCCGTGGCTGCAGAAGACTCTATTCTAACAACCTCAGAATCCTGAGAATGCAATGTTAAAGTTCTAAAAAGTTAATAATGCAGTTTTAAAACAAGAAAACAAAACAAACAGTCTTTATGATGAAAAGCAAACAGTCCTTTCAAGGGGTGCGGGCGATTTAAAAAATAACTATTAATTTAAAACCCTCGAGTGTCCAAGGAGTGGGTGGTGGCGTGGAGGTGTGTAATTAAGCCGCCCCTGAAAGCAATCAAAATAAAACTTTAAGAACCTGTAGTCCAATCATGAACACATCTTTTCACGTTAATTGGATAACGTCAGCACCTAGAGTTTATGCAAAATAGGTTTGAAAACGAAAACTGTAACTTTTTGACAAAATTTATTTTAACTTCTACTTCTCAGTCCATTCTTAATTCTATTCTTATTTGAGACTGTAAACACTTTTTTTCTAATATTTTCAAGAAAATTTGCTGCATCTTTGATGAAAATAAAACTTTGAAAAATCCAAGATGGCAGAAAAGATGTGAAACGACTGTTGCCATAGCAACAGTTCTGATTTTAAAACTTGTGCAACCGTTTAGGAAATCATGGGGATCCAGATGACCCACCTCCGGTACTTAATTTGTTACGATAAATAGCTTTGTCATCCATAGGGTAAAATGTGCTCTGCTGAACGTGACAATTCGGATGGGGATGTTTTGGCTTGGTCAGTTTACAGTTATATAATGCAGCAAGCTCAGCTATTGCTCTTTGAGAAGAGCAGAAAACGTCTGCACCTCAAAAGTAATACATGTGTAACTGATGAGCAGTCAGTTAATAGATACAAGGCTATAGCGACATCTAGATAATATCAGCAGCTCGATGCTAAAACTAAGAGCGACAAGGTGGTCTGCAGAATGGATTCCTTGACTACTTAAATGTAACTGTATGTCATCAGGACACAAGCAAGCAAGAGGCTAGTTCCCAGGCCCCCAGCGGCACCGCTACTGGTGTGGCCGGTGGTCATGGGACCGGTGGGATGGGGACATTTCTCGAGGAGGTGGGTGCGGTTCACATTTGATGCGGTGCAGTTATCCTTAGTAGGTAGTGGGATCAAGACTTCTGCTTTTGGTACAGTTATCCGAAGATCTACCTGAAATTTGGAAGGAAACATCAAACTCGGCGAGGGAGTTACCACAGTGCCTAAGAGATGTGCAGTATATATTAGCGAGAAGAGGCAAAGTGGTTAAAAACCCGATACTAGGGGACACAAACTAAATAAGTGTACAAAAGATTACAAAAATAAACCTTTTGTCACGAAAAAGTATTGTCTGTATTTAATTTTATGATTTTCACAAATGAATAGGGAAAAAATGCATTGTGTATTATCTTATGATTTTATTAAACGCTACGTTTTGTTCTACAGCTACCTAAAACACGCTACGCCACGATAGCGTACGACAAAAGCGTGCATTATCGTAGCGTGTAGCAGCACCTACGATATAAGATACCCTGCGCTTTTGTCGTGGATGTAGTGTAGGAAATCGTAGGGGTTTGGAATCTGTTCAAACAGTTTAGCCAACTTTGAGTATTGGAGGAAAATGTGTGCCCGTGACAGGTACACTTGAAACTCGCATGCAGAATAACAACAATAATAGTGATAATAATAATAATAATAATAATAATAATAATAATAATAATAATAACAATAATAATATTTTTACAAATTACAATATACAACTATTTCAAAAAGGTTGACTGTGAAAACGTATTTTCCAAGCCGCAAAGCATGATGGGTGCTGTAACTGTGATACCTGGTTTATCAAAACTACATAGTTTTATGATAAGCTAATTATTCTTTTGGCTTCGTGTAATGATCAATGGATGGTGCGCATCGTAAATATAAGACTCTCTTTAGACTAAAACTAGGGGATTGAAAAACAAGAGGGATGGCGAGTAAAGTCTAATACGTTCTAACTTTTCAACTTGCTCTAGGCTTGATGAAAAGTATTTTCTGTAATGGTTCAAAACGCTTGAAAGAAATGAGCTATATGTGCCAACGAAATATAAACAGTGTTTTCCTGCATTTCGTTTGGCTTGCGGCAGACTTAAATTATTAGTTGCAACAAATGGTGATGAGATGGGTGTGAAAGAAGTTCTGTTGGGCAATCTGGAGCGAGGATGTTAATCGTTTGTAGGTCTGCCTCACAATATGTTGTCGTACAGAGTCAGGTATTGGGAGCATCTTCAACTCTTTGGATGAAGAAAGTCTGAGATTAGGCAGAATAGTTAATAAACTGAGAGCTTTCAATGAGAAGCTTGTAGTCAATTACCTCAAACGATCCTCCTATAAAAACTCAAGTGTTGGTACCCCTGTAAGCTCTTCATTGTCCATGGACTTTGTCTGTTAAGATGTAGCAACAGTTCCTTGCATAAATGGTGCGGTTGAGAACCGAATTATGAGTCATTTACGAGTCAAAGCTTTGAGAGAAAGCCAAGCAGATGCATTCAACTGTGTTTTGAGCTGACGAAACAGAAATCGACCGGTAGTTATTTTTATCCTGTCTGAATAGAATCTTATAAACCGGGGTAATTTTAGTCACTTTCCAATGTTCCGAGAACAAGCCGGTTTTGATGTTTGTGCTGTAGATGTGACAGGTATCACAATTAAAAAGACCATCTGACTTTCACTTTTACCTTCAAAAGATCGGTACATGATGTAGGGCATCTGCAGGTGAAGATGTTACAAGCGACTACAAGTTGGTTATCATCAAAACACTACCCAAGTTTAACAGAACAAACAAGAGTAGGCGGACAGTGAAAAGGCATGAGACCAGTAAGCTATAGATGCCTGAAATAAGGAAGCAATTTCGTATGCAAATAAGGAGAAGGTTACAAAGCTGCTTATAGTAACAGAGGAAGAGGAGAATGATAACCACGGTTACAGCAGTGAAGATGTATCGGCTGATGCAGACGAAGTAGAAAAGAAGTGGGAAGATATCAAAAGAACGTACTGTGCAATAGCGAAAACTGTGTTAGGTCACAAAGCAAAGAACACAAAAGAGCTGGAACAGCCCAGTAGCTGGAAAAAATCAATGAGCGGAAACAGTTGAAAGCAAAGGTGAAGAATGGAAAAGCAGAAAGGAAGGAAGTTATTATATAGACTAAGACAAAGAAATTAAGACGACCCTGAGAAAAGAATAACAATATAGACCAGGAACCTGAAGAAACAGCAAAGCTCGCATAAATTAATTGAAACACGTTAACCATGTGACAACGAAGTTTTGTAACCGACAACAAAACGTGGAAGCTACTAACACAGAGGTTGAAGTACGAGAAACAGAGAAGGCGCAATTTTCCAAGGTACTACATAAACTGAATCTCCACATTCGATCCAGCAGAAATTTCAAACAATTTTTTAAACAATAGAGGCAAAAGCAGATATATCAAGTGTTATCGAAGGAACTGAGAACAGGAAAGGCATCAGCTGGAACGAGTAGCCGGCACAGCTGTAGAACTCTTTAAAGCCGACATAACAAGTCAACATCAGTTCGTATGATACACGCTCGATCTCTTCAGTATAATGTGGAACACGGAAATAGCTCCAGAAGATTGTGTCTGGCAAGGGATAACCCACTAAGTCACAACAGTGATGAATAATTAACCATTTTTCTCTGAAATCGAGGCGAATAGTGGCAGAATATATTTTAAAAATATTTTAAAAGCCATTTTTCACCGAGATTGAAGAGAATAATTGCATTAGTATATACAAAGTCGGTGACAACACAACAAATTCAAGAAAAGTAAGCAGAATTTTCAGCTTGATCCCTTTTAATTTCTCCCAAGGTATCTACAATAATGGGCATGCGTTGACAGTTGGCTGCCTCATTTCCATGCTCAATTTATGCATGAAACTTACAGTTTGTACAAAGATGGCTGCTCTACAAACGAGCTTTGAAGATTTCATAAAAATTGGCGATCCTCAACGATGCCTGTTAAAGATGACCGGACAAAATTGCTGTTAAAGTTATTAATACCTTGAAGTAGTTCCGTGAAGGCGGTTTCAGATTACTTGAAACAGAAATTGAAAGAAAAGTTTGTGATGTTCCTCGTCCTTCCTCCGGAAATCATGCCATGTGCTTGCTGTTGGAGTATTGGAAATCACAACCATTTTTAAGAGAGATAGCGACAATCAAATTTTCTTGAATGGAGACGTTTTGCTTAATGGAAGTTGAGTTGACTTGGATGGCACTTTGAAATGGAGCCTTGGAAGGACAGTTGTTGTTCAAGGGGAGAGGCATCGGCGAAGGTTGGCGATCAGGACAGAAGACACTCGACATGTGAGCAAATTGTGTGTTAAAACATTGTTTATCTCTGAAAACTTTCATTCCTAATTTTGTAGCTTTCTTTGTATAGTTAGGAATTTAATATCTTGCATTCGCAGGATGTCGTTCTCGGTCACTTCGGCAAAACGGGAGTTTACGCCAGCCATTGTTTCATTATCCACCTCCCGGGAGTTGGGCAATGTCCATTAGTCAGAGATAGCGAACCAATCAGATTGCTTGAAATGCCCACGTCACCGAGTTTGTATATGCTAATGAACATTAGCAATACCAAACCAGTGAATAGTGTTTTTCGCGCGCTCTGATTGATTCCCTATCTAGGAATATCTATTCCTGGCTCGCATGTCACTGCACACGGAAGTGACGACATGGCGTCCCGGTTTCCGGAAAGTTTAAGGGAAGCTTAAATTTCAGAAATTAATAAGAAAGCCATCCTAATCAATAAAAAGAAAGCGACCAAAATTTGGTTTTAGTGTTTTCAATATAAAATTTTACATTTAAACATTATTATACGTGTAAATTTCACAAGAGAAGCAGAAATTGTAACGCTAACACGAAACAGTTATCAACTTCCGAGTTTGTTTACAGATTTCAAAATACGTTCACCGGTTTGGTATATGCTAATGTAATTTTTCACCTCAGTGTCGGTGAAAAGCCCAGTATATTCACCTCCGCTTCGGTGAATAATTGTTCAATACTAGAGTAGAGAAGATAACGACGTGAATAAGATCAGAGATGGTCTCTTGTCCGGCAGTGATGGTGTGAACGGGAAGGCACCACTCGGTCGACAACAAGTGACTGGCCGTAGAAAGTGGAACAATTCGTTGTATCGAGTTGTAATGGAATGCAATTTTCAGAGTAAACCAGGAACCAGAGGGTACAGGAGGAAAATGCTGAACAGTTGGCTAAACAGGGGAATGTTCAGGGTGTCTAGGCAGAATCTAGCTGACCAGGCATGACTAATTAGAAACAATAACTGGCTCTCCGCTGTTGAGCTGGAGGTGATTAAGCGACGAATGCACGGCGTGGCAGATGACGAGAATGACGGTGATGGAACGAATGTGCATCAAGAACCTAGTGCTGAGCATGGAACGGAGAGGAAGGATAACGAAGAAGGAGCGTACCAATTTTGAGTCCTGAATGAGGAAGGCCTATCAGAAAGGCAGCGAGAGATCTTGAATGACATCAAACTGACTCTAGAAGAAGATGAGGGAAACAACTGAGATCGTTGAAACATGTGAACAGAAGGAAGCCCCGTGAGGCGGCCCAGGAAGTGAATGATGTACTAGCACACATTCAAACGGCTGATATAACCGAAACAAATCGGGTAGTGCGGGCTGAAGCTAGCGTTGTAACGCGGAGACTAGGTATAAGGAAGAGAACCACCGAAACAAGAAAGGAATCCTTCTTGAAGAGAAGAATAAAGAGCAAAATTGATATGTTGAGGAGAGAAATAAGCGAACTGGAAAGGAGAAAGGCTAATCAGAGTAGAGGTGGCAAGGGGATGACACAGATAAAAAAATACAATGTGAAAAAGAAAGGATTGAATGTTGTCATCGAGGACGTGAAGCAGCGAGTGAAAGCTAATGCTGCAAGATTATGAAGATATGAACAAAGGATAAACCAGTACAGGCAAAACGGCATGTTTCAGTGTGACCAGAAGAAGCTCTACCAAGAATTAGATTGTGTAACCATGGAGAGCGATATAAGACCAGACCCCCAAGAGAGCTGCCACTTTTGGAGCAGTATTCGGAAAATCCCTACCGAACATAATAGAGATGCGGAATGGCTAGACGACGTACGTAAAAGGAGAGCTTAGCCAGTACACTGCCCATGAGGATGTGATGATTTCTATAGCGGATGTGAAGAAGCAGTTGAAGAAGGTATCGAACTGGAAATGGCCTGGGCCCGATGGTGTGCAGGGCTTCTGGCTGAAGTGTTTTAGAGCATTTCACTGTTGCATTGCGGAACAACTTAATCTAATCCTGGAAGCTGTTTCGTGCTATACTGGATGAACCAAAGAAGGACGATTCTCTGTGTGAAGGATCCGTCACTAGGAAATATTGTGGAAAACGTCCGGCACATAACATGTCTCCCACTTATGTGGAATCCGTTCAGCGGAATAAAGAAGATATAGGACCACCTTGAGACGCCAAAGATACTTTCTGAGGAACAGAAAGGATGGCGCAAGGGCTCGTAGGGTACTAAAGATCAACTCCTCATTAATAGAATTTTACTAGGGAATTGCAAGTGCAGAAAAACCTGGCAATGGCTTGGATTGATTATCGTAAGGTTTACGATATGGTGCCGCACTCCTGGATACTGGAAACGCTAGAGCTTGCTGGAATAACTTTTAACATTTAGCAATTGGTGCGGGACAGCATGGCAAACCGGAAGACGGTTCTGACATCGAATGGCCAAATTTTAGGGGAAGTCAAAATCTAGTGAGGCATTTTACAGGGTGACAGTGTATCACCCTTGCTTTTGTCATCTGCTTAATAGCGCTATCAATTCTCCGAAGTTTCAAAGGAAAGTACCAACTAGGAAAGGATTCTGGGTCCCTTAACCTTCTGCTGTACGTGGACGATCTGAAGTTGTATGGAAAAGATGAGCGCAAAGTTTACTGCCTGGTGAACACTGTCCGAATGATCAGCAGTAATGTCGGCATGGGATTCGGCCTTAAGAAGTGCGGTGTTCTCACTCTAAAGAGAGGGTAGGTTGTGAAGTTTGAAGGAATTGATCTCCCAGAGGGTCAAGAGATGAAAACAGTGGAGGATGATGGATACAAGTATGTTGGGGTTCTTGAGTACGACAACCTACTGCATGAAAGAATGGAGAATGCGTTGAGAAGGGAATACTTCCATAGAGTGAAGAAAGTCCTAAAATCGAAGCTAAATTGACGGAACACGATACTGGCCATGAATACGTGGGCCGTGTGAGTCCTACGGTACGGAGCCGGGCTAACTAACTGGACCAAAGCTGAGCTGGAGAACATGGATAGAAAGACAAGAAAACGGGTGAGAATCTTTTGAATGCTCCACCCTCGGGCGGATGCGGACCGCTTGTACTTTCCAAGATGATTCGGTGGTCGTGTGTAATTGTGTAATAATAATAATAATAATAATAATAATAATAATAATGATAATAATAATAACAGGCGTTTACTCATAAAATGGTCGCGCTACAAAGCGAATTGCAAAGTTAAATTACATTATATTATAGAAATTGGAAAAAAATTACAATTACAAAAAGTAGAAAAGAGCTGAAACGTTGAAAATGGGGCTGGGTTTTACATGTTTGATTAAATACATATAATTACATAACTTAAATACAATATAAAAAACGGAAATGAAATTTACTAAGACTTGTGAGCTTGGAGACACATGGTTGGGAAAAAGCTCTTTTTAAAACAAGGCACACAGTACAATGATTGTTCATTAAACAAGACGTTCC
>JAOBRH011277925.1:0-20271 GCA_027575125.1 Umimayanthus parasiticus | reverse complement strand
TCTAATAAGGACCACTTCCTCACGCTTCAACACAGGCTATGTTATAGAGCTCTAAGAAGGACCACTTCCTCACGATTCAACATAGGCTATGTTATAGAGCTCTAATAAGGACAACTTCCTCACGCTTCAACACAGGCTATGTTATAGAGCTCTATTAAGGACCACTTCCTCACGCTTCAACATAGGCTATGTTATAGAGCTCTAATAGGGACCACTTCCTCACGCTTCAACATAGGCTATGTTATAGAGCTCTATCACGGACCACTTCCTCACACTTCAACATAGGCTATGTTATAGAGCTCTAATAAGGACCATTTCCTCACGCTTCAACATAGGCTATGTTATAGAGCTCTAATAGGGACCACATCCTCACGCTTCAACACAGGCTATGTTATAGAGCTCTAATAAGGACCACATCCTCACGATTCAACATAGGCTATGTTATAGAGCTCTAATAAGGACCACTTCCTCACGCTTCAACACAGGCTATGTTATAGAGCTCTATTAAGGACCACATCCTCACGCTTCAACATAGGCTATGTTATAGAGCTCTAATAGGGACCACTTCCTCACGCTTCAACATAGGCTATGTTATAGAGCTCTAATAGGGACCACTTCCTCACGATTCAACACAGGCTATGTTATAGAGTTCTAATAAGGACAACTTCCTCACGCTTCAACACAGGCTATGTTATAGAGCTCTAATAAGGACCACTGCCTCACGCTTTAACATAGGCTATGTTATAGAGCTCTAATAAGGACCACATCCTCATACTTCAACATGGGTTATGTTATACACTTATTGTTGCTACAGTTTATTGACTGAAATGCTGTCATTGAAGCTCAAAACATTGCAAATATTACAAAAGAAAGCAGATCGGTTGAGAATTGGTTACAAATATTGCGAGCTATTGCACCAGCTCTGAATTTGACACTGATTCCTGTACAAGAAAATAATCCCTTTTTGATCACCTTATATCGTGCACATGGCCATTTTCTCTAACACAATTGTGCGCATGTGTGAAGTTACAAAATAACTAAGGGGGGAGGGCTAAACTAGTCTACCTACTTACTCCCCTCCAAAAAAAAATGTTGTCCTCAAGATGTCTGTCAATGGTGACTTGTATCTGGTTCTCGATCTGTTTCACGTATAGATCCTCCTGAACGTCGCCCGAGGGTGATCAGGCCTCAGCTACAGTTCCTTGAGCGACGGTGATACAATATTCACTTGTCAGATGTTCCATTGGAGCTTTGTTTTCTCTTCCAGGTCTTCTTTGCTTGAGACACGAACATATTTTAGTGCAATACGTTTCAATATCCCTTTGCATTCGTGGCCAGTAGAATCTGTCTCTCCCATCTTGTCATGGAGACTTGAAAAATAATTGATGATGCTGACGTGGCAACACGAATTGGCATTTGTCACCTTTCTGTCTTCTCAAAAATTTGTCTTCACCAAGCTTAAGATAGTTCCAGTCACGCATGAGAACTTTTGTGTTAGGAGTCTCCCCTAGTCTTTCAGCTTCGGTTGGGTACCATCCAGATTCCATATAAGTAATCAGTCGCTGGATGTCATGGTCAGATTGCTGCTCACAACGCATCTCGACATCGCTGATAGAACGAGTACTGGATAAATTTGATTCTACTGCTGTAACATCTGCATTTATCAGTTCCATATTCATGGCGACTGAGGATATCCAGGTAACATCACCTGTATGTCTGCCTTTAATCATGTCAACATGACTTTGAAGGTTTCTCTAGATGTTTCCATGTTGCACTCCTTCACGTAATTCTCAATGTCAAGTGGCATTCTAAAAAGTTCATCGGCATCACCATTAGCTTTTCCCGGTCTGTACTTAATATCAAACTTAAAGCCAGACAGTTCTGCTACCCAATGGCGTCCGGCTGCCTCGAGATGAGCTGATGTCAAGATGAAAGTCAAGGGATTATTGTCTGTATACACAATGAATCCTTGGGAGTAATACAGGTAGTCCCAAAACTGTTCACAGACAGGCCACTTGAGAGCTTGAAACATGAGCTTTCCTGAATATAAATGGTAACGCTGGTCAGCTGATGTAAGAGATCTAGAGGCGTAACCAGTAACACGCATAACACCGTCCTGTCTCTGATATAATACCGCTCCGAGTCCTTGGTTTGACGCATCGGTATGCAGTATGAAAGGCTGGCTATAAGTAGGCTAGGCTGGGCTTGGAGGTTGCGTCAAGTGGTCGATAGGTGTCTCTAGAGAGTGTTGATGAACAGTGTTTCATTGGATGGCTGTCTTTGAGCTTACCTGGTTCTTAGTTCTCTGTGTTTGTTTATTTCGACCCAATTGTTGTGATCCTTTGGTGAGATCAAATAATAGTTTTGCAATTCACGCAAAGTCTGGAATGTAGCGACGGTAGTAGGCTAGTAATCCAAGTAATTTGCGAACATCACCGACAGTCTGTGGCTGCGAATCTTTCAGTTTCAAAACGGCTTCTAAATTAGCTGAGTCAGGTCAGTAACCCTGTTCCGACACGATGCGACTCAGATAATGCACCTCTCGCTGGAAAAGTTTACATTTACATGGTTTCAGTTTGACTCCCCGAGACTTAAGACGCTGCAAAACTTTCCTAAAGTTGTCCACATGTGCATCAAATGTGCCACTGAAAACGATAATGTCATCGAGAAAGGGGATACACATGTTATCTCTTAAGCCGTCCAGACAGTTCTCCATAAAACGCTGAAAACAGGCTGGGGCATTCGTCAGTCCAAAGGGTCTTCTAACCCACTCGTATAAACCCCAGGATGTAATGAAAGCTGTAAGATGACGAGAACCGGGATCTTTTGTGCCCTGGTGATAGGCCTTGCCCTGGTCAAGGGTGGAGAACCAGCTGTTCCCACCCAAGTTGTCTAACGTTTCTTGAACTCTAGGTAATGGGTGTCGGTACACAAAACTGCGGCAGTTCAGTTCGTGATAGTCTATGCATAGCCTGAGATCACCATCACACTTGCGAACACAAACGCAAGGCGAGGAGTAGTTGGAGTCAGATTTCCTAATCCAGTCACGATTTAATAGGTCTTCCACATACCTTTTCACCTCAGGATACAATGGTCGAGGGATTGGTGCAGAGGTTTTTTGGACTGGTCTGTTATCTGATAGGTTTATCTTCGTTTGCAAGTCTGGTATGTCACCAATATCACTGCCATTTTTGGAAAATACAGCCGATTCTTCACGCAGTAGTTGTGTTGATATTTTTTTTCTGATTACTGGTTAGTCCATTGAGGTCTATGTCTGGGATCCAGGAGTTTGTTGTGTTTGGATCTTTGCTAGATGGTTTTGAGTATTCACTAGTATCAGTCACAGCTGAAGTCTCAGTTTCCACTGTCGGTTTTGTTGGTCTTGTTCCATTTCTGTTGCTGCTGCTTTGTTTAGCTCACTAATTAACATATCATCTGAATATTTTTGGTGTTTAGAGATGGGGACGGATTTTGACTCTAATCACATCATCTCAAAGACCAGTTTCAACAGAATGAACAAACAGATTTTGTACCAATTCCTTTTCGTAATTGATAGAAGCATCTAATTCCTTCGACACAAACAGAATTTTTCTGTCGTAGCTCCAAGGCTCGCATCAGAAATGTTTGTGGGTCTTCATTTGGAGACTGGGTAATAGTAGCGAGTTGTTGAAACACTTCAGTAGCACTACTTTCACGGAAATACGGTCTCAATTTTTTTTCAGTTTACTCAATGTCATGTCTGGTGTTGCCTCTAAATAAGATCTCAAAGCAATTCCAGGGACAACTGGACGAATTACTGATTCGACAATTTCGCTTTCAAGGGTAGCCTCTCTCAATACCAGACTCGATTTGTTGCGCCAAGCTGACGAACGATAGTTTATTTTCTCACCCGGTTCCCCGACTGAACCTTTGATCTTGAATTCGCGACGGAAAACATTCTCAACATCAATAAATTTACTCTTCTTACGTTTGTTCACTTGATTACCTTCAGCCAACTGTGGTGACTTATCCTCGTAAGTGGTGGTGGTTCATCTTTCACAAAACATTCAACTCCAGTAATAGCAGCATATTTCTCAGCGTTTGTTGACTGTTCAGCGACTGTTTCAGCGATCGCCTTTCTCACCACGTTCACGCAAGTCAACCGGCTTTTCTCCGCGTATTTCGCAATTGGTATCTCCAAATGTTCTGCTAATTCTTAATTTCTTTTCTGTCAATCCACAAATAAGTCCTTCCAGTTCGAGTTGTCTGTGATTCAGCCATCTTGTTTTTGGTTTTGTCGACTTCGCAGACACGCAAGGGTGACCAATTGATCAAAATAAACAGTAGATAAAATCCCAACCAGGAGTCAAGCAAGAGTATTTATACAGTCCTGGTCACGGCACCAATGCAACGTTTGTGTAATCATCTCTACAACTGTACATTGTACTCGCTATAGTACCGGCAATAGAAACGAGCAGATAGCACAGGTTCGATTTTACTGTCTAGCACATGGTCATTTGTGCGCATGTGTGAAGTTATAAAATAACTAAGGGGGGGGGGGGCTAAACTACTCTACACTACATAAAGATAGCTTTTACTATTACCTTTACTATTATTATTGTTCTCAACATTACTATTAATAATAATAACAGTATTATTATTATTTACTGTTTATAACTTTTTAAAACATTGAATACATTGCTTCAATTACCTTCTCTTCCAACTGATCCCAAACTCTCCCCGAGGCAACTGCATCAAGTCCCTCTTCTTTCTACGAGGAGCATGTAGAAACGTGGGCATTGAGATAACGACTTGTAGTGGTGTTACGCACTCTGGAATCCCCATCCTTAGCCTGAAGTCCACCTCCTGCCCAGCAGTCAGGTTCATAGCGTTGCTGTCTACGAAAACTGTAGCATTCACTGGTGCAACGAAGATGTCTGCATGGACAATCTCTGTGTAACTAGCATAATCGGCAGGTCTTTGTGCAAATGGCAATCTATAATACTCAACCACTGCGCTCTGGGAAAGGGGTTGTTTGGGGCTGACATGGTTGATGATGAATGACGTGATATTGCAAAACATTTCTTCTCCAGCTGCAAGGGTGTTGACGGAGACTTGTACAACCTCCGCATCAGCAGTATAAGAAACTGAACCTTTATCGCACTGTACAAATACTCTGCTGGCATTCCAATCCATTCCTTTTAGTGCGATTCGTATTGTTAGGTCAAGTGCAGACGGAGGTGAGCTTCCTACTGCAGTATTTGCCACAGTGAGGTTGTTCTCAACTCTGTCACCGGCATCAAAGTAACCCGACTGCGCCTTGAATGCAACATGCACATATGGAGGGGGACGGAACGTCAAGAGCCTTGCCTGCCAAAAACAAAAAGTTGTGTTATTACACAAAAAAATGTCCATGGGCTTTGCAGTAGTCATTCTCGTATAAACACTTCATTGATTGACGCTATTAGTTACAAAACGTCAGAATCAGTTCAGATTTCACAGTCAATAAAACTTAATGGAAGCTCGATTTTTAAGTAAAATTGTAAATCTGTACATTATATTCAAAATGTGCAGTAGCTCTTTCATACAATTTTAGCAAGGTAACGTATGTAGTTTGTCCATAATATTGAGAACTCCTTACAAGTCCAACGATGGGTTGCATTTCTTGCATTGCGCTACACATAGTGTATTCAAAGTAAAAGAACAGAGACTACTGTACTTTTATAAATGATTTATTTGCACAACACTTCCCTTCAGGAGATAAAAATAACGGAATCAAATTTGATCAGATAGTTTCCTTGCCGAACTGCGACAGACCCATTTATAGTTTTCTTTTTTATTTTGTCATCATTAAGTAAACTAGTATTTTTCAGTAGTAAAGTTTGGTTGGCATGAAAAACTTTATCACAGAACGTTCTTCCACTGAGTGCTTGTTCCCCTGTTTAGCGAATACATCAGACCATTTACCATGTTTTTGATTGGTAGCTACCAAGTTAACACCTTATAGACAGGAAAAAATTTAGAGATTTCTCACACTTTGATAAGGATGTGTTTGAAAAATGAAATGTCCCAGACAGACTTCTGTGACATCACAAGCACGGAAGATGTAAACACAAACACGAATAATTTAATTTTTACCTTACAAGAATTGACGGACAGACATGCTCCCATTAAAAAAGCCTCAAACCCAAAAAAGAGGCAACTAAAAAAAGCCATGGTTATCCAGTGGAATACTTAAATCAAGCAAAACAAAACAGAAATTGTTCAATCTCATTTTCTTAGTCACGATCCAATAAAAGTAAAAGAATACAAAAGGTTCAACAATAAATCAACTAATATTAAAGAAATAGCTAAAAAGAAATATTTTACAAACCAATTCGATATCAACAAAGACAACATCAAATCGACGTGGAAAGCAATACTTATAGCAATGAGCAGTGCTTACATGTACACTTATCATTTTATAAAATCCAAACTACACAAAACCATATTGTGCGACTAATGTTCTTTGCAACATTATATGGAGAAAACACAGAAAGTGCTGGTCCATTACTTAACTTACAAGAACTACTCAATGTGGAGAATATCTATAAATTACAAATTCTCAACTTTTCCCACAAATGGCACAAAAACGGCTTCCTAGTATCTTTCAACGACATTTCAGATACGCTAGTGACGTACACAAGTACAACACAAGATACATTGTATGCTTCTCGAGCTAGTTTTTACAAGCCACGTTACAGAACTAACATCGGTAAGCAGACTACCAAAGCAATGGCAATTGATATATGGCAACAACTACCGATTGAGCTAAAAACTGCAAGCAGTTGGAACTTTACAAAGAAAGTCAAAAAATATCTAGTCACAAAAGAGTTCCATACAGCATAATTAACATCCGTTCGATCCCTCCAAAAGTACCTATTAGAAATTTATATTCCATGTCTACAAAAAACCCAAGATAAAATGAATAGTGTCTAACTAGAAAACCTATGGTTACCTTCGACACTAGATATTTCTAAACATGCAACTATATTTTTTTTCTCTTTTTCCATATACGTTAAAAATGAATCTATTTATAGTAATCTGTTTGTAACTAAAACTCAAATGTGAAATGCGAGTAAAAAAAGTAGTTACTGTTAACTGTTAACTGTTAACCTGTATTATCTAAAACTTACATGTATAACTACCAAAAAGATATACAAAATTGCAATTGTTAAAATAAAATATTTAAAAATTTCTATCACATTAATATGGAAGAAGTAGTGACTAACTGGGTTTCAGAGCAGATCTTACAGCTCACTTTACAAAACGATGCACAGTCTTTTATGATTCGAGCGTCGGGAGGTAGTGCATTAAAAAGAGATGAAGCAGAGTCTTGAAAAGTACCATTTTCTTTTATGGTATTGCAAATAATTGGGGAAGTAGAAGATCTTACATGTAAGTTAAAGGAAGAAGTGGAATGAAGGCAAGATAATATGGAAAGTTATTGCCATACATGGATTTGAATGCTGTCTTAAGAAGAAACAACAACTCGAATCTCCAGCTACTTAGCAGCATTTCGATTAAACCAGACGAAACTCTTCCAAAACGTTATTCAAAGGGAAATCCCCACCTATTTAAGCAAATTGGATACTTTATCCAATGCACGCGACTCTCTCTAGAAACTATTCACAGCACCATACCTGACTGGTCTCATTAACTGTCTTTCTTCCAACATGGCTTCCAAACCGTGATGGCAAAGTAGTATAGGCCAGATAAACTGGAGAGCTAATGTAAATTCCAGATGGGAGTCCATTGACAGTTTTCACTTTGTACTGAAACGCAATGCGCTCAGTCAACAGTAATTGGCTGGCTTCATAAACAATAACTTTTGTCTTGTCATGTTTGTATCTAAGGAATGAAACAAAGAATTTCATTGAATCAGAGCAAAATAGTCGCATTTCACAAATTGTTTAAGATACTCTGTTTGGAAGTTACGCCTTTATAACTGACGCGGTACAAGTATATCGTTGAACGGGAGGTTGCATTTAAATAAAAAGTGGAGTGAATAAAAAATAGTCTCACAAGTGCATGGATATTCCATAAACAACCTTTTTGGTGAAAAGATTCACAAACAAAAATATAACAATACTTTATACTTCTTAACCAATGTATTTAAAATATTCATAAAAATTCGGTCCCTTTATCAACGAATACTGTACAAAATATTAAAACAAAGCTAGCAATTTATTGGATAGCTGAGCCTATGTGGTAGAAAACAAAGAAATGGTTAAATCGGTATGAGACGTTGCTTTGCAAGGTAAATTATTAAAAGTTACAAGATAAACTAGAGTGTATCTGTCATGAGGAATTCCCAGGAAACAAGAGCAGATATCAAAACCTATTTATAGTTGTTATGCATATCAAATCTGCTTGGCTTTTTCTTAATGTTTTCCAGCCTTTAGAGAGGATCCACAAACAATTTTTCTCTCTCTTAAACAACTTCTCAAAGCACATTTATGTCAATGACTGTTTGCATTTATGGTAATACTTCTATAATCTCTTTTCTAATTTGTAAAAACATGAACAATACCTTGAGGAGCCACTAGGGGCTTGGGTTCCAGTTACAATTCTCACGCCCTTCGCAGGACTCAGTGAAGCATCCTGAAGAGTGGTGTATGCCTGAGGTACTGCGACTTCCAGTAGGATCCTGTAGGCATGCGAGCTTGAAGCACTACTGTGGTTCAGGCGCACTGTGTACTCAACCACTGAATCACTTTTTACCCCCTTCACGGGTACTGCTTCAACTTCCGCTACAAGATCAGGCTCTACTACCTGGAAAAGACCAGGAGAAATAATAATTTAGCAACAAGTTAAAGAACATTTATGGATTTTCACGCAACAATCTATGCACGCTAACCCAATCAAACCTTGTTAACCTTATCCAAGCCAAGTAATTTTTGCGCTAGCATAAAGGCCGGGAGACGCAATCCCCCCCCCCCCCCACCGGTCCCAACGTAATTTTGTTACGTTTTGTTTTGTCGACTTTATTGGAAATCTTATCATTACGTGTATACATTTCAAACTTGGCAAAAGTACTAATTGACCACTGACCTACAAAAACGTGCACTAATTAGTTCTTAATTGTTGATGATGCCGTAATAGGATCACCAAATAGCTTTATAGTCTGTTTTTACTTATTCTCTGTTTCTTTTTGATTTTTTACAATAATTAGGAAACAACCTAGCGACAGTTTGAAATTTTTGACAATTCTAATATTTAGGTTTCTACGTCACCGTGACTTCGTAGTGTCAATGTTTAAAGTACTTTTCAGCATTGCATTATATTAGATTTTGAGTAGCTCATTTTGAGGCCAACTTTTCCTTGTGTTTTATAGCTGTTTAAGACATTTGTTAAAAACTGCCAATAGGAAATGCTTATAAAACAAAGAAAAACAGAAACCACATTATTTACTTGTAGAAATTGTCATTTTGAAATCCTAAAGATACAGATCATAAGTAATTGAAGTTCCTATTTTTGCTTTTTGCTCCAAACAGTCAGACGATACGTTTATTCAACCAAATACTTCTGTGTGAAAACAGTAGCTACAACTTAATCGCAGAAGTAGTTAAACTGCTAAAAAGCAAAACCGGTTACTACGGCAATGAAGTAAAACCCTTGTATTTTTATTGCTGTTCAAGGTATAGCCGCCAAAAGTGGCAGAAATACATATGTGATACTACTGAATGTAATGACAAAAATCACATATTCCTATAAGACTGGCATAATTTCTTGAATGCATGAAAACTCCCAAAATACAATGCTATCAACATAATTTAAACCAAAATTGACAATGAACATAAAATTAGAAGGTCGGTAACAATTTGAAGGCTAAACACTTTATATTGAAACGAATTCGATTCTCCATTTCAAAACAAATGTCTAAATGCAAAAATTGAAAAAGTGACGTCTCAATTGATGGCTTCCATGGCAACAGCTTAAGTGGCATTGCCTGCAAATGCATGCGAGCCTCTTCGCTATAAGAATTGACTAAAAGCCACCAGCTTAAGTGTCATTACCTTTATCCAGTTAGGGCAAATCATAGGAAAAGTAATTGGGCAGACCGATTCTCCCCACCCCCAGTCTGGATAGAGTTAAATTGATAAATGCTAATTATTTTACTGAAATGGATGAATAGATGGATGGGTGGGTGGATGGATGCATGGATGCATGGATGGATGCATGGAAGGGTTAACGGATGGGTCCAATCCGTCCATCGAAGGAAAGGCTAATGGATGGATCATCGGATGGATGGATGGTTCTATAAATGGAAGGATTCATTAATATATCCATGAAAGGGTGTGTTAATGGACAGATCCAAGGATGGAAGGGTTCAATGGATCGTTCCAAAGATTGAGGTGCTAAATGAAGAATCCATCGATGGAAGGGTTAATGGATCGATCCAAGGATGGAGGTGCTTATGGAAGGATCCGTGGATGGAAGGGTTAATGGAAAGATCCATGGATGGAAAGGTTAACGGAGGGATCCATGGAGGGATCCATGGCTGGAAGGGTAAATGGATAGATCCAAGGCGGGAAGGGTTAATGAATCGATTAAAAGATGGAGGTGCTAAAGGAAGGATCCATTCATGGAAGGTTAAATAGATGCATTCCTGGATGGAAAGGGTGATGGATAGAAGGATTAATGGATCGATCCAAGGATGGAGGTGCTAAGGAAAAAATCCAAGGAGGGAGGTGCTGATGGAAGGATCCATGGATGGACGGGTTAATGGATAGATCATGGATGGAAGGGTTAATGGATAGATCCATGGATGGAAGGGTTAATGGATTGAACCAAGGATGAGGTGCTAATGGAAGGATCCATGGATGGAAGGGTTAATGGATAGATCCAAGGATGGAGGTGCTAATGGAAGGATCCATAGATGGAAGGGTTAATGGATAGATCATGGATGGAAGAATTAATGGAAAAATCCAAGGATGGGAGGGTTAATGAATGAATCTACGGATGGAAGGGTTAATGAATGGATCCATAGATGGAAAAGTTAATGGATAGAGGGGTTAATGGATGGATCTAAGGATGGAGGTGCTAGTGGATAGATTCATGGATTGAAGGGTTAATGATTGGATTAACGAATGGAAGAGCTAACGGAAAGATCCAAGGATGGAAAAATTAATGGAAAAATTAAAGGATGGGAGGGTTAATGAATGGATCTACGGATGGAAGGGTTAGTGAATGGATCCATAGATTGAAAAGTTAATGGATAGAAGGGTTAATGGATGGATCCACGGATGGAAGGGTTAACGGAAAGATCCATAAATGGAAGGGTTTATGGATAAAAGGATTAATGGATGGATCCATGGATGGAAAGGTTAATGGAAAAATCCATAGAATGAAGGGCTGATAGATGGAAGTCTAATGGATGTATCCATGGGTAGAAGGGGTAAGGGATAGAACCATGAATGGAAGAGGTAAGGGATAGAACCATGGATGGAAGGATTAATAGATGGATTCACGGATGGAAGGATTATTTGATGGAGCCATGGATAGAAGTGTTATTCGATGAATCCATGGATGGAAAATTAATGGATAGATCCATGGATGAAAGGTTTAAGATTGGAAGGGTTAATGGATGTATCCGTGCATGGAAGGGTTAATGAACAGAATCAGAATGGTTAATGGATGGGTTTTAAAATGGATGGAAAGGCCAATGAATAGAACAATTAACGGATTGATCCATAGATGGAAGTGTTAACGGATTGGTCCATAAATGGATGGACAGGTAGATGGGCAGATTTGATGAATGCCTTGGATGAATGGATATAGATGGTGGGGTTACTGCTCCTGTCTTACCGAAGAGAGATAACGGACTTACGTTTTTTCTTTAAATGCACAAAGGGGCTATGTGATCTCAGCGTTCAATTCTATTCTAAATTCAAGGTCTACCGAATCTTACTCAATATGAAACTCCGAGGCTGTCCTGGCAAAGGAGAGATTTAGAAAAGATATTTTTAAGTTTTCGTTTTTTAATCGAATTGTTGACCTATGGAACAATCTTCCAGTCGCCATAACAACACTTGACAGCTTTTGCTCTTTCAAGAACAAAGTCAACAATTTCCATTTTGATAAATTCATTTTACTTAAAAATACGTTTTTATAGTCTAGATACATCGCGTACTTGTTGGATAGTGAGACTATAATTTATAATCTTATTGGCAAGTAAGTCAATTCTTTGATTCTTTGTCAGTTAGTCTGTTACTTTTGGTTTGTTTAGCAGTTAGTTTGTAAGTCAGTCAGTCAAGCTTTCAATAGATAGTTTACATTCGTTTTTATCTAATTGTTCGCTTTTATTTACTGCATTTATACTTTTACCTGGGGTGTATTTTTATAAGGAACGTTTTAGTTCTGTATAAACCTGCCTAATTATACCATATTTTTTCGAAATTGTTTAACTAAAGTGAATAAGGTTAAAGTTAAAATTGAATAGATAGATGGCTAGATGGTTAAATGATTGAATGGATGTATGGACGAGTGGATGGATGGATGGATGGATGGATGAATGAATGTATGAGTGAATAGATCGATGGGTGGATGGGTGGGTGGTTGGACAGATGGACAAATGGCTGAATGGGTGGATGGATTGTTAATTAAAATAGATGGCTTTTTGTGACAATTCAACCACCCTAATTGATTTAAGGTTTTGCTTAAATCTCACTTTGCTTCCAATTTTAAAAGAGTACAAAAAGCTTGCCCAAGCAACTAGTAGCACACCAACCTCGAAGCTTAACGAGCGTTCTTGTGCATGTGTTACACCCTCGACATATGCTTGCAGCCTAATGCCAATGACATGACCGTTCCTGTTTCTACTGCTGTTTAACAGCTGAACCTCAGCCTCGATGGTGATGGAGTTAGCTTCAGGTTGGGAAGAGTTGCCAGTGTTCACAACTGTACCAAAGTGTCCATAAGCTACTGGAGTCGCAAATGCACCAGCAACTCCCTGGATACCACCAGTGGTGATGTTCAGCCCTGTGTGAGCATTGTAAATCAGGGTTAATTGACAAACAAACCTACATTTGCACTCCATTAATTTGTCCATATTAACAAAGAGCAATGAAGGGTCTGGAGCTGTAAGCAGTTGTGAAGTTGGAAACATTAGCAGATAGCTCTGCACTACAAGTGCACAGTATAGGGCAGATGTTCACTAGAAATTTTGCCACTCTATCATATATCAGCCAGTAATACTACATGTAAGTCAGTAGGATAAGTGTAAGTTTTATGTGAGTATTTCAAATTTATTGTTCTTATCCAATATATATGTTGGCATATGAAGCAGAACCAAAAAACTTGAATCTGATTCAGTAAAATAATAATTGAGTGTCTAGAAATTATTTTAGCTGTAATGTAAACTTGTAATATCAAGTCCTAAATAAACTGTTATTGTTGTTGTTGTTTCTATTTAACAGATAGCAGCCGATCATGAATAAACACTTGGGGCACTGAAATGACTGGTAAATACCAAAAATACTTTTAAAAAGTTTTATATGTGTGAGTGAAGGTATACGAAATAAACTAACTTATGAAACAGCAATGAAGAATTGACATGAGAAATGACCAACCATCACAATTTTAATTTCTGCAACCACTGAAGATACGTTATTTTGTTGGCTTAACGTTGGAAGGGATAATATGATTAACCTTGACTTATCTCGCTTTAACTCATGAATTCAATATGTTCTTTTCATTTTTTTTATACATGTAGGTGTCAAATTGTCCCCTGCACAGTATAAAAGTATTGTGGAATGTCCCATCGACTGAAGCTTTCTAGTTTTAATATGAAAGCTCCAAGGGTGCAGGGGTCCATGAAGAGACCAACTGTTTTAAGGGCACAAATTGACTCAAACTCAAAATTCCACTAGGCAGAGCTGGCACAGCTGATGGGAGTTAGGTCAGATACCAAAAACACGACCAGTAAAAAAGGTATGGATATTTTCTTTAACAACTAACACAATGAAAATATAGTTTCCAACAAACCTTTTCCCTGTATTGCCACCCCATTTGTGTGGATATTCCCCCCCACTGTCTTTACCAAACCATCCAAGACTTTTACATCTTGATCACCAATCACAAGAGTGAACTGACGATTTGTTGACACAGGGAATCTCATCTTGAAATGAATCTGCACAGTCTCACCAATGGTGAACTCACGATTCCCAGCTCCACCCAAGATAGAAGAGTTTGTCACTTGTAGTCCCAGGTATTCAACAGGTTGAATAGAGACAGTAAGTGGTTGGGTTATGTTGAAAGGGCTCCAGTGTGCTCGTTGATACAACAGTGATAGGTGATTGTGCACTAAACTGCCTGCAGCAACCGAGCGATTCACTTGGGCAGTAAGGTTACCAAACACACCCACACCCCTGTCAAGCCTTCAAAGCAAACATTACAGAAATTGTTTACAACTTTGTTATGTTATAAAATTGAAGAGCTCAGTGCAAAAATGGCCTAAGTGACGATTTTCAGTGACTTTTTAAAATACTGGGAAATTTTGGATTTTTTCACAGAACTACTGTATTCTAGGCTAATGGTACATAGCAAATAGGCTTTCTGGTATCTTGGGGGACTTGCCATGAAAATAAGAGAGAAAGAATGGACCATGCATAGCTTATCCAGGGGTTTAGTGATCAACCTAAGGTGGCAGATGCCCATTTTCTTGTTTCGGTTGTTGAGTTAACACCTTTCTTAAGCATTTCTGTTCATTGGTTTTGGTTTCAGTTGTCGCAGACTAGGAAGTGGAGCCTGGAAGAGATGGGGTTGCTAGTCTGAAAAGGTGGCTGAGCTGAGAGTTTTAAAACGGTAAAACAAAATTTGCCATTTTGGAGTGTAAAAAGTTTCTGGAGCACCTTTTCCAGTCTAGGTAATCCATTGCTGCAAGTCTAGTTTGCAACTTTTTTTTTAAAGTCACATCCACCAAGGGCAAGAACAGAACTGTTTTTTACCCTCAGCAGAGATTATAGGAATTTCTTGGCATTTTGGAAGCTCTTCTTTTCTAGCCAAAAGCAAAGTCACTTGGCAAAGTTTGGGTGGAAATTCAATTCAGATTACAAGAACAATGTGTTGGCTACATGATACGAATCATTTGGCCACTGTAACATTGCAGGAAAGTAGATAATTTGGAGGTTTTGTGAAGGGTGGCCCAAAATTGTCACTTAGGCTGTTTTTGCACCGAGCTCTTCAATTATAGAAAGTGGTGATGTCATTATCGAACATTACGGCCAAACAAAATAATATGTGGTTCTGGTAAATACACCACTATGTGTCTAAAAATAAGGTTGGTGGGTTGGTCAGTCGGTCGGTCAGTTAGTTGGATTTGATATTTTATTTTAGTATTTGCCTAACAAGTAAATAGCACTTTACATGTGCTCTGACAGGACAATAAAAAGTAAATATCCACTGCCATTTACTTTTTGGCATTCATGTGTGATGTATATGGTACATGCGCTTTTCCTGATACAAGGCATTTTTCACTATTTTAGAGCATTTAAAATTGAAATTCTCCATATCTATTCACTGATTGGGTGAATACTAAAACAATTATCCCCCTCAGTGTCGATGACCAGTGGTGGATATTTACATTGCGGCTCTGTGACTCAGTAAATATCCACCATTAACATATGCCCAACCAGTGAATAGTGTTTTTCACGTGTTGTGATTGGTTCACTAATCAGTGAATATTCTGGATATTCACTGATTAGCAATATTGACAGCGCACGCGACTGTTTTATAATGATTTTTTTTAAAAAGGCCTGTTTCTCACTGATTCACTGGTTGGGTATATGCTAACGTTATTATTCACCTCAGTGTCGGTGAAAGCCCAGGATATTCACCTCCACTTGGGTGAATAATTACTCACTAGTTAACTTTACTTCAGGGTATAAATTTGTTAAATATTTTTCAACTAAATTTTTTAACTTAATTGAGTTTTTTTGGTATTTTTATATACAGTTGGACCCTGTTAATTCAAAGTCCCATGGGGAAAGGAAATTGTTCAAATCAATGGGGGTTGGAATTAATGAGGTAAAAATCAGTAGTACGGCACTCCAAGGGTAATGAACACTACTTCGAATTAGCAGGGACTTTGAATTATCAGAGTTCAAATTATTGGGATCCAACTGTAAATCTCTTTATACAATTATGAGGTAAGTAGATATCACTGAGGGTGAAGATAAAGCATTTACCTATTTAGTAATGCTAAAATTCAAAGACAACCACATCACGATATTATGCTTACATGTAGTTATGCAAAACCAACAAACAGAATAAAAACCAGTATCCATAGCTTCAAACAGTGGATGTTTAATATTATTTCCACTATTAGAAATAATTGACCAGAGGAAAGATTAGTTATTTTCAAATATACAGGTAATGTATGGCAAATTAAAAGAAGCAATAAAATGTTATAGGTGTCTGCAATTTTGCACTCAAAATTTAGGGTCAGTCGGGTGACCAGAACCACAGATATCATTTAATTAGTTTGGCCTAACTTATTACCTTAAGGTTACTACTTTAGCGGCTACTAGTAATGTTAGCAATTTAGCAATTTTGAAAAAATCACTAATATTTAGTACTCACTAAATACTCAACACACTTTGTTGTGTTCCTGAATATGTAATTTCATCTGACAAATGTTCAATAAAAATCCTTAAAATTGCTAAAATTAGTTGTCGCTAATTCTTTCTCAGACAAAATCGCTAAATTTAGTTGTCACTAGAAATAGCAACCTTAAGGTTAGTAATTAGCCTGAGTTCAGACTCTTTCTCTGTCTGCTGTAAGTGGGGTGTCACTTAAAAGACAAGTCTGAGACCATTACATGTATGTTGAAGCTCAGTGAAGCGTGATTCTACCCATGCGTCCCACATCTTCGACACATGTATTTCCCAAATTATGAAGCAAAAAGTTGCTAAATGGTGCACCCTCCCAATCTCAAAATTGGTCTGCAGTTTAATTAACTGCTAGGCAGAGAAAACTTTCTGCTCAAGAGTTTAGAAACTCAAAAGTTTTACGTGCATGTTCTCTTGTTCAACCAACAAAATAGAAACTCACATACAAAAATATAAGTACATTGTCACTGCAATGATGACTTACTTCAACCAATCCTGAATTATTTTTCACTATGCTTATTTTGAGAAATTTAAAGAATTTAATAAATGCTTCTCCCAACCTAACACCCACTTAAAATGTAGTTACTAATTGCCCACAGCATATAAATGTCAGGAAAAACAGTAACCCAAGAAAAATTATTGAGCAAACAAAATCTGATACACAATACTTACATCCGTAGTGTGACATTTACTCCACCTGCATCAACGTGTGTGACTAAATCTGTCTCAGAGCTGTTATGGCATGATAGCATGTTTGACACATTACATACTTGTACCAAGGTGTACAATATCATCAGGTCACCATATGAAATCTTGATGTGAACACTAATGTTCGATGCAGATATTGTTGCAAACTCAGGATTCTTTATAAAGAAGCTGAATCTCACTAAACTTTTCCCTTCAAAATGTTCTTGAGAATCAACAACTGAAAATGAGTGAGAAAGCAGTGGCTCATCAAGCAGCAGCCTTGCAACTTGTGCATTAAGCAACTGTTTGCCGCGTGGAGTGGAGTATTCAAGTGTGCAGGAGATATTCCCATGGCTTTGGGAAATGAACCTGCCTTTACTTGATTCAACAATACCAGTATATTGTACAGTGACAACAGAGCTACTCAAATTCTGACTGCTACTAGATATACCTTTAAAGTTTACTTCTGCAAGATTTTGTACAGCCCCAAACATTCTGGCAACATCTTCACTTGTCCTAAATGATGCTTGCAATCCAACCTGAGCACTCTCTCCTGTCACACTATTCGAGACACTCAGCACTGAGCCAGACACAAATTCCATGGGTGTGGAGTTCCCAAATAGTGGTAGGATTACTGATAGCTTCACATCTGAAGTTACTTTTGGAAAGTTGAATGAAACATAAAATCTAACTTCCTCAGATGTTGTTAAATGCAACCCTGGTGTTTGTGGAATTGATGTGCCAATTATGCTAAGTCTTGGAATAGTTGGCCTAGGGGTTGTATAGCTTGCAATGACAAATCCTTTGCTTAGGCTTGTCTTATCTGTTACATCAGCAGAGACATTTAGCTGCGCGCCTGGAAGAACAAGCTGTGACACTTTTGCCACAATGTCTATCTCAAATATCCAGCTGACATCAGATGATGTAATGTTGATATCTACTTCATAAGTTGCCTTGTGTGGACTTTTTTCCTGGCTAATCAACGTGACAGCAAGCTTTGGCTGCTGCCCTCCACAATTTGATACATCTGTTACTACTCTCTGTGAATGATGCGACGTATTGCTCAGAAGATTGAAGACAAGAGGGAGCGTGAGCAAAACCTTAACAAGAATATCACCTTGAGGTAAGGACTTGCAACCTGTAGCATCCACAAAGCTGAAATTTGTTTGCGTTGTGTTGTAAACAAACTGAAGAGTGAAGTTTACGTAATCACCACCCTGGATAAACGACGAAGTGCTTGGAAACAGATTTTGAGACTGGACAGCAAGATTGCTGCCGAAATGAACCGCCATTTCTACAATAAATCAGGCCAAACGCTAACAAACTGATACAAGTAGTTAAATGCAATACCAGCTTGTATACAGCTTGCGTGTGCGTGACAGTAGTTTACTGATGCTGATATCCAATTCAAAGTGTTGATGAACAACCAAGGGACAGTTCACTTCAAGGGCTTAATAATGCAAGATTTTCTGGGATATTTTTGTTCTATTCGTTCCAAATGCACCTATCCACTCTTTGGAACAGCACTTAACAAACACTTGTACTTCAATCGAGAGATTATAACATTAAAACTTGTCTTCACAAATATTTATTTTACTACTTCGCACCCGTTTGCGAGTTGTTACGACGACACATCGACGAGACGAGTTCCAGTTTGTCTCCACGAAACTCGTGAACACTTTGCTGACTTGTACAAGATATCGAAACAAATCCTTCCTTCGATGAATCCACTTTAAAGAGTGAAACCTTTCAAACCCAGAACTGGCGACATGACTCAACACATTGTGATCTTGGACATTTAACGACGAATCTTGTCAGTTTACAGACCGATCTCCTTTGAGCATAATACACAGTAAGTAATTGTTTTCTACTCTGAAGATAAAATCAATGTATAGTGTCCACAAAAGTTTGCAAAATCACAAATCATGCTTTTCCATTCATTCCCCCGCCATTTTGATTTTGAACCGCTGCACAGTTGCTAAGGCAACTCCTTTTGCTGTCAGCAACTCCGCCCCTTCCGCATGGAAAAATTCTTACGAAAAAACCCGTGATTTTTCAAGGCTGGTGGACCCGTACAAATTTTTAAAAGTTTCGATTTTTTCTGACTTCGCAATAGAAGCTGACGTGACAACAGGCCGATAAACAAACAGCATTGCAGTAAACACACATTTCGTGCAGTAGGCTGAAATTTGAATATCAATGAAGTCACTGCTTCCCACGTTCTGATTGGTTCCATATAGCAGTGATTGCATAATTAATCGCACTGAACACACTGTTTCAAACAACCAATCACAAAGTAGAGAAAGCTTTATCAAACGTATCGTATCAAAAAGCATTATCTTTTGCTCGCATAAAAGCGATACAATTCAATCGTACTCCCGCTACGATTTCAAACTCAAATTGCACTATAATCTCCCCTCATCTTGAGCAGCCTACGCAATCACACTTTTATTCTTAAAAGAATTTTCTTCATGTGTTAACTCCCACGCCTTTAGTTTGCGTTGGATTATAATTGTAACGGAATTTCAGCAAATTCCAATGGGAGTGAACAAAGTGCTTTGTTTTTAATACGTCCGTGCACACAATTTTATTCTACGTGTGAGCCTTTGTGCCCTTTGTGTGAGCCCATGCAAATTAGTAGTTGTAAAAAACTTGTATTTTGTACACGGTCAAAACCAACGAAAAAATGAAACGGACTAGAAGTGATCAAAGATCAGGCAGTGCGTTCGATCTTTTTAAAAAATTGAAAAATTTATGTTGCCCTCATTTTGCTTGCACCTTTCACAGCCGGTTATTAAGGTCATTCCCCTGTTTTGCAGTGCACAGCTCTTCTGCGCATGTAGATAAAATTATAACTTTTGAGAGATTTCATTGTTCCTTGACAAAAATTATAAAGTTAAATTGACAATTGGTAAAATTAATCGAAAAGAATGAAATTTGTTCGATTTAAGCC
>JAOBRH011276815.1:0-12491 GCA_027575125.1 Umimayanthus parasiticus | reverse complement strand
TGGGCCTTTGTAGCAACAAACACCTGTTAATTTCACAGGGCTCATATAGAAATTGGGCAATCAAATTCAGTGACTTTTCCATGACTTTTTCATGACCAATTTAAATTTTCCATGACTCAAAAATGTTGAAAACCCAGCCTTTTGGGTGCATATTTTTGCTCGGTGACTAGGAGAATTTTTCCAGTTTTCAAGCAGCACGAAATCTTTGGACTGAAAAAATGAAATTCCATGACTTTTCCATGACCTCTGCCATTTTTCCTAAAATCCATGACTTTTCCAGGCTTGGAAAATGCATTTTCAAATTCCATGACTTTCCATGACCATATGAACCCTGTTTCAAGAAAATTCACTACAACTTTGCTGAAAATGCAATTCACAAAAAACCAGAGTAAGCTAGCAGACATGGCAAATTCATTAAAATATGATCATTGTCATGGAAAATAGTTAGCAAGTTCAAAGCTGTTTTTATTCTAAATGGTTACCAATAGCTTTTGATATCTGTCCACCTTGTGCAGGAGGGGGGGGGAAGAGTCTTGATTTGTTATGAAAAATGTATTGTCAATGGGTGTCCATAGTTGATAAAGTGAGACTGACCATGAAATGTAGCAGCTTCTCAATAAAATGTTTCATTTTAGATATTTTTTTGTTTGTTGCCTTAAAATGACCATATATGCATACATGAAAAACAAAGGTATTGAAATGTTGAAATGTAATTAATTTTAACAATCTACATGTACCAGTAGAAATATGAAACGTAAAAAATAACAATGTGCATGGTCATCAGGTTCATTCAAAATAAAATAAAGCAGTTTTGTTCACTCCATTTGAAGTTTGTTTCAAGAGCTTGCCAACCAGTTAGTTTTATCAACTATGGGCTCTTGGAGAGTTTAAGTAAATGTATAAAGATGGCCTAAATATAAATATAAAATTTAAAATGAACATTAGAAAACCAATAAAAATACAATCACATATAACATGTATCAGTCATCATTTTTAAAAATTTCATACTTCTCCATCTTCATCAGTGTCTAATTCTTCAAATGCAGTTCTGTAGTCTGCATCTGGCCCAAAGAGCAGTTCTGCATCTTCTCTTGTAAAATCTATTGGCTAAGAAAAGAATAAATGAAGTTATGAGTGTTAATTTTGAATTAGTCATTTAAATACTGTTAGTTGGAACTACTCAGCTCCAAATTTAAATTGAATCCATGTATTCATAACTATATAGACCAATTGCATGCACCACTTGGAAGAATGAGAGATACAAAATTAATGCTATAATCCTTCAAAAGTATACAAGTTTAAAACAATACACTCTAAGTAAATAACCATGAGATATATGTACAGTGTTGTGAATGACTGAGATATATATTTATGTATAGTTCTCTAGAATAGCACTGATTGTAAGTAACACCTCATAGACTGTGTTTGTCTGATTGACTGTTGCATGACAAGACTAGAGAAAAGATCTCTTCCACAAAGGAAAAATGTTTTCCTCCCCTCTGGAAATTCCATTTTCTGCCCACTTACATTACTTCCTCGCTTCTCTCAGATGTACAATAAATATTTTCTTTGTTTTTCCTGCTTTTTGTGGTCAGATATTAACATTTTTGCTTTGAATTTCTAATTTTTCAACACTTGAGGTGCTCTTAATACCTATTTTTCTTAGAAGCTTATAAAACCAGGAGTGATTACTGAGATGAAAGCCCCCCTACAGTACTAGTACTACCCAAAGGTGAAGAAGTGTGAACTCTTATTTTTGGATGAGGGTGTGTTTCCTAAGCCTTCAAACTTAACCCTATCTAGCCTGGGCATTTTTGAGCACTCTCTACCTAGGGTGGGGGGGGGGAGATTCTGCCCCCCCTCCCCACCATAACGTTTTTGTTGTTAACACAAATCAAATGAAACATTGCACAATTACTAGACTGTAAGCTCTAGATACCTTTTTGCAGTGCAATTCTTTTCAAATATGCTATGACATCATAGTGATGTCATAAAGTTGATTTTTTAACTAAGGTAATTTCAGTAATTTGAGACAGTAGAAAACATTTAACTACTGAAATGCAAAATGATGTAGGGATGACATCACAAATTGGCTATTTCTGGTTTATTTCCCTGTTTAGTAATCATTTTACCAAAATACACTATAAATTTGATGAGAACACTTCTCTTTCAAAAAATGATACAAAACATAAAAACAACCATTTTAGCTGTTTGTTCCATTCTGCTTCTATTACCATGGCAACAGTTTGCTATTAATTTTGAAAGAACCTTCGTACCACAAACACAATCCATTGTTTTTGACATAAATACTTGTTATTAATGCATTTTAGCCTTAAATATTTTGTAAAACTCTTCTTAAACTCCAAAATATGTGAATTAAGGTGTTCATTGCCATAGCAACCAACAAAAAACCCTTATAACTCCGTTATTACTGAATGAAATCAATTTAAAATTAGGGTATAAAATAGTTGCTGCCTACGCTTTTATTTCCCAAGAGATGGTGAACATTTCATGCAAAACACAGACACTACCGGTATGTAAAATTAAAAAATAACTACAAATTACCCATAATGCACCACTTCTGGAATTATCTCGTAATTTGTTTCTTATTATTGTCTGCAGTTTTTCTTAAGTATTTTGAGTTTGAAAATTCACATTAGAATGTATGGAATGATCAATAAATGGAATTATTCAAATATTATTGATTTCATGGTTACCATGGTAACAGTGTACATTGTGGAGCAGTGAAATGCACATCAGAAGAATCCCCATAAAATTATAGGAAAAGTTGTGAAATTTTGGCTCTAAAATCCCAACCGTTCAAAAGTTATTCTAAAAAAACCCTTAGGGGGTGCAGAATCTCCCCCCCCCCCAGGCTAGATAGGATTAACCCTTTTTAGATCTAGACCTAACAGACCAGCCAGTGTGGTGCTCTTGTGCAAATAGGTTTGTTTGCAGGCTACGGAAAAGCAGCTTTGTATACCCTCAATTCATACAGATCTCTAAACAATCTAAAAGCAACTTAAATTGGGAAGTGATTATTTTACTGTAGTCTAATAGTTAAGAGTATTTAAGCCCACCTGTAGGTACGGTATATTCCTTAATGTGTGATATTTTCTCACACTATTAAGACATAGTGTATCACAATTTATACTTGTAATATATGTCATGATAGTCTAGTCACGCTATCATCACTATAGTTACTTATGACGTGTATCACATGATATCTAATACAAATAGTCTATGTACACTTGCGATATTCAGTCTTGTATATTGTAGAAGTTGAGCAACATTAAAGCTTATTGAACACAACATATAACAATACTAATAAAAATATAGACAATACATTACGGTAATTGCAATAACTTTTTGTTTGAATGAGCCTTTGCAAAATTTGCTGAAATGTTGGGTTATCTATATTGCTAAGATTATGTTAGGCCAGACTTTTTTATTTATTGGTTTATGACACTGCCGATGTGAATTTTGCAGAAATGTTAATACTAAACATTTAAAATGACAATGAATGATAAAAGCACATTCAGCATTAACTAAAGTGTACAGTACAAGGTTTTGAATACAATCACAAAAACGTGTGCATCACACCCCCTGTTTTAAAGTTGATATGATGTTTAAACATTGTTGATTGTTGACAGCTTTTCTTCCAATACTTTTTCAAACCTGCAAAACAACACTGGGTGAGGGAAAACTGTCTGGCTTTCTATACAGGTGACTCATAATTTTTTCCCTGACTTATAAGGTACATGCCCAATAATGTATAAAATTTCTGTCAACTTACATTTCGGAAGGCACCTTTTAACTCCTGAATATTTATTATGCTGTCTTCATCCAGATTATTTCTTTGTAACTCCTGTAAGTACAGTAGTGCATCAAAATGTTTCTGCTACAGTTAGTTTGTTTTAAAATTTAATTTAGTTAATTTAATTCACAATGCTTCAATGTGCATTCTTCAAAGCTTCAAGGTGCTTGCAGTAGACCTTATACATGATAATGTTTTGCTGATCAATTCACCCCCAAGCTTCACATTCAAAATGTAAAATAATGTATTCCCAGAGGACAGGAATTGAAAAGAATACCAGCATGAAATGTTGAAAAAGTGTGCAGGAACTATGTGGGAGCGAAGTGTGGTGGTGAAACTGATCAGTAAAATGTCATCATGCATAAGATCTATTAAAAATAAAGTTTATTTTGGGCCTAAAAGCTTACAGTAATTACTACTAGCTTATTATATACCGTGCATGTACAATAACAATATAATATTAGGTAAGTATAATTTATACATTAGTGCTTATGGATGAATACTTAATAACTGAATTAAAAAAATATACATGTACTAAATAATTATATAAATCAGGGTTCTCCCCAGAAAGCATGAGGAAATTAGTATCAGAAGGGCGGGAATTTGCATAACAATGACATAAATGTGCATAACAATAAAAATCTCATAAAATAGCAGGGTGCTTTACCACAATAAGAGGGCGTTTTACCACTCTAGGACGCTTTGGGGAGAACCCTGTAAATGTAATTCAGACAAGCAACAAAAATGCATCCTGGAAGAGGTATAAGAACTGTGACAAACAGCAGCATAATTAATTCATGGCAGATACATCACCGTCATGTAACAGAATTCATAGTTTTTTCTAGGAATTAACTGTATAATGATAATAATAATATTATTAACTAAAGAATAACTATTTAATTATTATTTTAAATGACTACTAACAATTTTAATTGAATTCTCCTTGTGTTTATATATCTGTCTGTCTTGAGACACTATAGGATGTGCATCTAAACTTCTGTTGATAAATTTAGAATTATTACCCATTTATAAAACATTATTTTTTATAAAGAGTAGGAGTTACATGTACTTATAAACATACATGTACACAAGTTTATATAATTTTATATGCATGTAAAAAAACGATCTAATTATTGACACTGGGCTCTCATTATATACATCATTTTGTACAAGTCATGTGTATAAGCAGACTCTGAATTATTATTTTGTACTCAACATGTATTCATTTAATGATGGGCTCCTTATTAATGTACATAATTTTATACATCCCTGACACACTAGAACTAGACAGGATACATTACAATTACTGGATGGGTATAGCTCCTCTTATAAATTATTAAAAGACAAGGGCAGATTTAGGGGTCAAGGGATTAGAGGGCCTGGGCCCCCTTTTTTGTTGGCAACTTTGGAGAAAACAACCTTTTTTTGGAGCAATGATTGTTTTCTGTCTACCCCAATCCTCCCCCTTTCAAGAATTACGTGTTCTGGACCCCTCTTTCCTAAATTTCTGGAACATTCTCTAGCCTGCAAGGGGCACACCAACTTTTTTTCAGAGTGATGAAAATGAGACTATAGTGTGTAAGGGTCATCATGACCCTATCTACATGTAATTAAACTTACAGGGGACCCTCTCCTGGCAAGTAAGGGATCCAGGGCACTCCCTTGGGTACTAAATTAAATTGCAAGTGTGCTATTTTAAAGTGATTGATTTCTATCAAAGCAGATGCTGTCTGATCAGTTGAATATGTATTTCACTGCAGAATTCAGAATAAGCATGACTTTTGAGTAACATGACAGATCAAAATACTTTCTGGAATTCTGTGACGAGATTGTTCAATTTGGGAGATTTACATTACCTTCATAAATCTTCCCACAGCTCGTACCATGGCCTGATGTTCACTGTGCATCATTGCTTGCTGCTGCTGTAACTTCAGTCGTTGTCTAAGTGTTGCAAACAACAAAGTTTACATTGTTAGTTTGCCTGTATGAACAATACATATTGCAATATGTTGCTCAAGCTAACTAAATAAGTCCCATTTAGTGTCAAGGAAAGCAGTAAACTGTATTAAATAATTATTATAATGATGGAAGAAATAAATTAAAAGCATCTAGCTGTTTTCCGCAGACCTGTTTAATAATTAAGTTGACAATGCATGTACCCTGTAGTTAAAAACAAAACGTAAACTTTAGGCTTACTGGATGTTGATATTAGGTATATGAGATTGTGTAGAATTCATTTCTTTTTCAAAAAATAAAAAAAGTAGTGAAAATTGTCTTAATAAAACATAATATTTGTACATCTTACCTTGAAATTTTTGTATTTGGAGGTGGAGGAGGTTTGTTACCTTCTCGTTCTGATAACAATGTCTTCATCAATTCTGTTTCAGTATGAGAGTACTGAAAAATACATGTATAGTTAAGAAACTTTTATTTAAAAAAGAGACAAAATAAATAATTATGTTAAATCAACTAAATTCCATTTATAAATTTTACTAATAATTTTTAAAGGCAATTATTAGTTAACTGATAATTTAAAAACACTCATGATAACTGACATCACCTGCTTTATAAGTATGTACAGTAAGCATCACAAACTGAATTTGTTTGGTACATGTAACATGCAAGATTTCAAAAATTTTATGAGTGGTTTGAAGGACTTTGATGGTTGTTCAAAACTGTTGACAGAGATACTACAAACTTATTATAAGTAAGTGCTATTTTAGAATACATACATCCTGCATCATCAAGATTTCTTATTCACTTGACATACTGTATAGATTTAAATTAGCAATTCTTTGAAATACCATAGATCTATAAGGCTAAATTGAGACAAAAACATATCAAGAGAATTTTTCTTGCAATTCCCAAGTTATATAATTACATAGGTGTCATAGGTATATAGCTAGTCAATTGACCAGAAATCAGCTTACCAAAATTATACCTAATGTTGCTTCATTCCATTTACCAAATCGTTCAGATTTTTCAAACAGCCTTGCAAAATCTTCTAATGGTTGGAGTTTCTTGAAAAATGTGTCTCTTGGATCCATTGAAAGCCACCAACCTACATAGGGAGACACAATTTAAGTAAGATTCAACCTAATCTATGTACAGGCTTGGTAGGACCACTGGGCAAGTAGTATCTATTTTATATTTAGGAGTTTCTTAATCCCAGGGTTGTTTTGTTTGAACATGGGTGAAACAGTACATGTATTTAGAGAGCAAGGAAGTTGCAACAAACTCACTGAGTGATGTAATGACAAATGAAAATGAAACTTTCTTATCTTTGAAAAAGATCTTCACATGCAATTAATAAAGTTCACTACATGTATGAATTGCAAAAAATTCAAAGTCATAAACTTGAAATGTCTGGGGTTTTTTTGTATTTTGTTCATAAATTTGGTAAACAAAAATTCAAAGGTTTTGACTCTATATCAGGGCAATCAACTTTCAGTCATTTGGTTGTTTATGATGAGCTGCTTCAGTTTGAGGACAACCAATTTTAATTTGCAAGTGGGAAACAATAAATATTGGTTGCCCTGTGTTTGTGTCATTCATGACCCTGATACCATTTATACTGAAACATAGCTCAATAACCTGCATGCACAAGTTCCTTTAAGCAGTCATTTCAGCCCCTCAATTTTCAAAGCTGGTCCAGGACTCTAAGCTATAATAGTTAACCCTCAAATGACCAAGGGATGGGGAGGGGGGTCAAATGGACCCCCCATAGGTTTTTCCGACCTAAAATTTGGAGTTTTCAAGCTCAATCAAAATGAAACTTTCAGTACCTCTAGTCCGACATTAATTAATTGTTTTGACATTAATTGGATGACTTCATCACTTATAATTTATGCATAATTATGTAAATTAAAGTTTGAAATAGAAAACTGTAGCTTTTTGACAACACTTGTTAGAATTTCTTCTTTTCAGTAAAATTTGCTGCAGCAATTTTTGAAAAATCCAAGATGGCGGTCAAGATGGCGGATATGTTGTGAAATGACTGTTGCTATAAATGACTGTTGTCATAGCAACAGTTCTTAATTAAAACTTGATTGTTGTTATGGAAAGTAACTAGCTAACCCAAAGCTGCTTGCATGCGAAAGCTTGATCTTTTATGTGCAACCATTTGGAAAATACATGGGGGTCCAAATGACCCCCAACCTTGGGCTAATAATTTTGTTACATAAATTGCTTGGTTGTCCAAGGGTTAACATCAAGTACTGCATGTATGTGCAGTTGAAGCAAGAAATAATAAATAAGAAACAGAAATTAACAAGCAGCTGAACAACACTTACCATCAAAAGCATGTATGGGATAATTGCATAAGAGGCCACCGTCAACATACACATCTTCATAATCACTGTTCATTTCTCTTACACACTGAAACACCCCTGAAATGTATAAATCAAGGGGAAAATAGAGTTGTAAAACATTAATTAGCAAAAAAATCTGACTATAAATTTAACAATTTAATTCTAACTTTAATACTACATTAATAAGAGATTAACACATATATCTGCAGGAAGGGGAGGCAAGTTTGTAGTAGACTAGTAAAACAAAGCAGCCAATGAGAAACTGTCTTGTAGATATAAAACAAAAGGCTTTTATAAAAATTGCCATTCTACAAACTCAAGATACAGGCCAATTACTGACTAGTGACACTATTTACAGCATAATTTATGAGCTGGTGTTCATTTATAATATTAATTCCAAAACTTACTAATCCTAAAAACTAAAAGCTCATTGAAATTCAATAACCTTCTCCCCATCACTTTAATCCTTCCAAATTATCTAAAAAAAATCTATAAAAATGTGAATATTTATGAACTGTGGTGCTGTGTCACTAAGATTAAAAATTTTGGTTCTTTAAATTGAAACTGGGATATCAACAGAATATGATGTAATTGAGCAAAACCTGAGAAGTGGGGATGTTTGCCAACTTGTTTTTGCATAAATAAAATATTATTTGTGCTTCAATGTCAAAAACAGGGTGCATGTGAAAACTTTTGAAGTTGCCATGGAAACCAAAGATTTGGCTCTGTTGAAGAAAAAAATTTAACATCCTTTGATAATAATTTTTAGCAACTCTTGATAAACTTACATGATACTGTCATTTTAATATTGACAGAAAATTACTTGTCAAGTAAAATGACTTTTAAAAAGGAAAACCAGTGTGAGCAACCTGTAATGCTTAGTTACTGCACCTAATGAAAGTGATGTAATTTATTGTTTTATTGTTATAATGACCAATAACAAAAATTGATTCCGTTACTAAAAGAGGTGTCAAGTGAAAAATGTGAAGATGTCAGCTCTTGAGATTACCTGGCAGAGCAACTGACATTCTTACAGCCCTTCTTATAGGAGTATTTGGTGTTGTCTTGGGATGGAAGTACTCCACAGCCATTTGACTTAAGTTTGTAACAACAATACAGAGCTCCTTTCCAAATCTCTCATGTACCTGAAATATATTATAGCAAGCATTATCATGTTTCAGCTTGGTTGTGACAGTGAAGTGAAAATCCTCAAATGCAAAGTAAAGTCAGAAACCAGTGGCCGCATTGCAACATAATTTTTTATATACAGGCAAATGAGATGACATGTCTATAAAAATTAAGTGCAATTAAGTGCCTTATATGTGTCAGCTAGAAAATAAAGCAGGGTTCAAAATATTACTTTTCCAAACCTGCTGTTTTCAAAAACCAAGATTTTAATCCACTGGTTGTTTTGAAGATATTGAATGAAAATGTTGAAAAAAAACAGCCTGCAATTGTCAGGATATTGCCAGCTGTAGCCGACAGCTGTCCCCTGTTTTTAACCCTAAAACAATATGTAGTTTGTAATAGAGGTGGATTAGGGGCTGAATTTTGTATTCCAATTTCCTTATCAAGCCCATAGATCTGAACCTGGGTGTATACTGTGATGATGAAAGGGCCTCTAAAGTGGGAGATGTCATTTTCAGGAACCTAAATTTTCATATTTTTCTGGGACCCCCTTGGAGCTGTAGTGTTGAAAGCATTATCTTATTGGCTTTGATTTATTTAAGTTTGAATCTGACAAGGGAATCTGAAACTCCACATTTGAGTCCTAGATAAGATTTAAGTTATTAGTTTTTACCTCTTTAAATGTTACATCAGCATCACCAGTTCTTTCCTTGAGTTGTTCACCAAACCATTTCAACATTTTCTTTCCAGGGTTCCAGCCAAACCCCTTGAGCAGGTTGGGGAGCAAACTGCAGTAACCACAACTGTGATCTGGTATTGGGCAGGTAAGCAAAGTTTAAGAATTAATTACATTTTGATTAATGAAAATTCACCTTACAACTTGAATGTACGTCAAGTCAGGGTCAGTTTGTACTGGGTACAAGTACAAAACACAGAACAAATTGGTTCAGTTCTGAATAGCATGTTCTAAAACTCAAAATTAAATGACTGCATAGAAAAAACCAAAACCTGCTGTCTATAGACCTGTACAGGTACGTACATGCATCTAGAGATGTCTCAATAAGTCTACAAGCAGTCAAAAGTGTCTATATTTATCCAGAGATTTCTAGGTGACCAGCACCTTAGTTAGGTCACCTCTTAATACCTGATGTTTTTAGAGGTCTATAGACACCTTGGATATTTATCATACATGTACAGGTACACCCTGTGTCTAAAGATGTCCAGGGGTATAGAGGTGTCCGGGGGTGTCTCTAGCTGTCTGATGTTCAAACAACTCTAAACTTTTTGGACATCTCTGGACATTTCTGAATATCTTCTACAGTGTAGACACACCTGCTGTCCAGAAATATTTGGTATTTTGGTGTTCATGGGTGTCTAAAGGTGCCCAAAAGTTACATCCTAAAGAATATTATAATAAACGCCTCTGGACATTTCTAGATCCCTTTTGACACCTAAACAAACCTTCTGACAACTCTGGACACATCTAGACACTAGGGGGGGGAGGCATTGGGGGTAGCAAAAACTGCAAGACGGTAACAAAATGCACTGGTCAAAAACCATGTCCAAAATCATTGAAAATCAATACCACAATGTCTGTATAGCACTGTAGAGCTGCATGCAAGGTATGAGTTATAAAGCTACCAAAAAACCGTGAACAGCATCTGCAAACCATAAACCGCCTACGATAAGGAATAACAACTGCAAACTGGGGTGCTGTAGAAAAATGCAAAACTGAGCTTCAAAATCTAAAACTCTGAAAAACCGAGGCAAAAAAGGGCCAAAAGCGCAAAACTGCAAACCCTAATGTCCCCCTCCACTAGATGTATCTATGTATCTAGAGATATCAAGAAAGCTCTAGACACATCTAGATAACTTTGAACACCTCTGTAGAATCTTTCTAGACACTTCTGAGTCTGGAAAGCTTGTTTTAGTTTTCTCCTTTTGGCATTTCTGGTTTAAGTAAATACATTTAACAATTCCAAACAAAATGTTTACATAAGTTTCAGCTTTCTTACCAACAAGAATCCTTCGCAGGTCTTGCTCCAAGAATTCCTTAAGCTCTTCTGAGGTGAACTCTAATGCAATCAAAGTAGCAATTATGGCTCCAGCGCTTGCACCTGCAACCCTTTTTATATTGCCCATAATTCTAGCATCTTCAAGAACCTGTTTAAAAATGATTACAAATAATCAGCATGTTCTGTTAACTAAAGGCAATTCAGTTACTGATGCCTAAACAGCATAGCAACTACATGTTACTTGTATAATATGTATCTTCCACAATGTAATGCAAATTTGAACTTAAATGAAAGAGAGAGGGAGAGAGAGATGTTCAGAGAAGAGAGTGACATGCAGAGACTGACAGAGTGTGTGTGTGCCCAGGCTTTAGAAAGAGAAAGAGATCTTGTTGAGTCACCGCACAGTAAATTTAAATTGGAGCAACTGCAAAATAGATACACTTCTGTTTGAGCTTTGCTTGTAACAAAAACAATATACTATGCACAATTCCTAATATTCCCTCAAGTCCCAATAAAACACACATGTCAGCAACATTTTGCGGTGATGGGGTGTAAACAGGAATACATCCATTCCTGATATTCCCTCGAGTCCAAACACACAACACAACACATCTTGCGGTGGTAGGTCCAGGCCCACAGTGTATTTCTCAATGCGAGTAGTCATGTACAATTGCAACACTTGCAACAACGATAAATATATAACTTAGAAAACCAAACAGTTTGAAAGCCAGAACCACAATGAACTAACTCTGTCCCATGACAACATATATACAGCTCCATTAGCATAACAAAGTCTAGTCCATATAAGGAAATCATTTCTCTTAGACTCCCAATTCATTACATTCATTGTCTGCTACAAGAGAAATGCATTTTCCCAGAGTGCAATGTTTATTTAAATGTAGAGGGACAGTATTATGGTTCATCGTTCTAATCAATTTGCATGAATATCACCACTTAGTAAAACTTTTGAAATAACTGTTCACCTATAAACGCATAAAAACTTTGCTCCATGCTCTAAAAATATCGAGAAACATATCAAATAAATACCTTAACCCTATTTGGCCGGGGGGGGGGGGTGTTGGCAGAAAGTGTTCACACCGATTTCAACTTTCGAGAACTTCCTCAATATTTGAAGAGCTTGGACGTGCAAAAACGGCCTAAGTGACGATTTTCAGTGACTTTTTAAAATACTGGGAAATTTGGGTTTTTTTTCACAGTTGC
>JAOBRH011275704.1:0-10562 GCA_027575125.1 Umimayanthus parasiticus | reverse complement strand
TTGCATAGTATACCGAACTCTTGAAATCTAATTACTTCAGTTATATAGTTTTCAAGTTGTAAATTTTAAAAGTTATAAGTCGGCTGATGACAACTTTTCACATATATAGGAGTTAACAAAACTTACCAATACTACCAATGCAACTTTTTAGCTTGCCGACAAAGAGCACATATAAAGCGCTGTCGAAATACTAATAAAACGGCTTTAGCTTTACTCAATGAATTAAGATACTTGAACTCGGTACGTTTTGCGCGAAGAACGACATTATGTCACAGCCTGAAAAATATATTAATCTTGTTACAGCATTTCAAAGCAAAAGTATTTGAACCTTTGTACCTACCACTGGATTGTCATTGGCGACTGCAGTTTACTGTGAGAGACGCCATACCCACCGTGAGTATAGATATGTTGACCTGCAGAACAGGAATCCATGCAATGAGCCATGCGTTCAGTGCTTGCAGCTGAGATCTGTATTTTGAAATACTTCCTAAGCTCTAGTGACAGCTTCACCTTCTAGTACAAACGTCTCGTTGTCTTCGACAGTGTTAAACCATTGTTTATTTTCTTTTTGTTTTTGATAAAGAAATTATAAATAGATATGCATAGAGTTTGTCTTTCTTTACAGCTGTGGCCGCTAAATTGAACTTATGAGCATAAATTTACATTCAAATTAACGTCTTTTTTTCGTCCCACTGTTTTCGGCTTGAAGCATTAGGCCATTTTTAAGTTTTCAAACAGCGGTTCTATACTCAGTAATGTTTACTGACTACTTTACGGCACACAAAATAGCAAAGTTTATACGTAACTAGCTGCAAACTACTCGCCAAAAGTTTTACTGCAATAAAACAATACAATACAATACAATACAGTACTGTCAAGTAGAAAAACATTAAATGTTAGCTATCAGACGATGAGTCCATGTTCACAAACGCACTAGTATTAAAATCAGTCAGAGTTTGTCAACAAACTACAATTTAAAAATAGCGGAAAAAACTATAAACATCTACGAAGGAAATTTATTTTGTTGTTGACTGTTTTGTTATTGTTTTCTGAAAGCGGCGTAGATGATAAAATTATGATCTCTAATCAAAGTTATATTTACGTTCTTCTAGACAAAACGTAACGGCAAAAATGAAGCATACGGGGACATTTTAATCTGTTAGTGTTATTAACAAAGTCATGCAGTAAAAGTCTTTGAACTTTAAGCTTTGCTATTCTGAAAAATGATTTTTATCGATTACAGAAGGGACTAATTGCGAATCTTCGATTGAGGCTTAGGTCCAGCAATCTAATCTGAAAATGAGATACCTGTTCAGTTGAATTCGCTCATAAACATAAAGTGATAAACAAGGCATGCAGTCAAAGATGATGCAAAACCAAACCAAATACATCTATAGGAATATATTAAGGAGAGTCAAAAGCTCAAAAATACCCGCCTTGGAATTCCCGGAAAACAAAAACTGTTTTTGTGAAGACTGGAGCAAATATTACGGGCTTTGTTTCATTAAAATGTAGTCACTTTTAACCAAGATTATTTACCGGAAGGTTTACTCATTCTTCAAAAATTACAGTTTGTTAAGCTATTATGTTTATATGGAAACATTATAATCTCACGTGTTTATTGCTTGACAAGAATAAGTTAATTCTGTCGAAAGTTAGCTAAGCCGCTTAGCGCTTATTACCGAACTATAGTCTGTATAAAAGTTTTAACAGTTTGTCCGTCCACATGTTTCATCTTTTTGAACTAGATAAATAAATTTTCATCAGAGTTTTACATTTCAGGCAGACTCGTACTTGTCGTCGAGTTTAACGGTTTTAGTAAAACATATAACAACGTCTGTAAAGAATTCTAGTAGGCACAAGAAACATTCATAGGACACTTGACACTCAAAGTCGTGTAAGTATCTTTTCAAAACGATACTTGCTGCTGTTGTTGTATATGGAAAATGTATTTGTGAAGTCCAAGTGCGGAGTTTTCAAAAGTTTTTGAACTTTGACTTTGGTGTACGTGGTTGGTCTCCCTATGGGGTAATACAATTTGTATTGTTTTGTCGCTGTATTAAAATCTTGCAAACCATCCAGCTCAACTGTTCACAAAATGGTGAACAAATAAAGCAAACAATAGCTTATTGTTCAGACTGACATCCTTTAGCTAGAGCCAAATGCACAGGTCTTCGTAATTAACGGCATACAGTTTACGAGAATTCTGTCTCGGTTCAGACCTCGCAAACTTCATCCAAGAATTACTGAACTCTTTCGATAACATCTGTTTTTTTTTTCAGCTGTAATAAGCAAAAAATATACTGACCCGAACCATGTCTCATTTGATGGGTAAAGCCTATTCAACTACAGATTATGCTCTGATAAAATAACGTGTTTCCATCACTCCGTGGTGCAGGTTGTTTTTGCCAATTCTGAAGTCTTTTCTCGAGCAGAAAAAACACCAAATCTTCTACTAACCAAAAATTGTGATACGATTACACAGTGAAAAATTAAGAAAAAGCTTTTTCAAACCCTAAAAATCTAGCTTCATTTTATATTTGATATTACAACAGTTATAAAACGGCTTGAAACAAGCGGCTTTTCTGATTTTGTGCATTTTGTGCAAAGCCTCCATCTACGTTTTTGTGACTTAAACATGTTGATCGTTATTTTAAAAACAAGTGAGATGGGTAAACAGGGAGTCGCCCGAACAAGGCCTGAGCAGCAAATTATTTGCTAAGTGCAGTCCGACTGCACATATTTATTTTTCGGCCATGGCAACGGGAAATAACTAGTATCGTTTATCTGTGATAAACATTTTATCAGAAAACAAAACATACTTCAGCCACTGCCATGAAAACCAATTAATCTTCCGATACATGAAAGTTCTCAAATTTGGCAAGAGTTTAACCAAGAACATTTCCATCATTATACAGCTACCTACCTGGTGCACGAGGCATGATTTCTCCTTCCAGTTCCAACTTTCTCCTTTCTCCAAATCTCCAAAGCAAGTCTGACTCTACTTTCAGTTTTTGGGACGTCTGCAAAGTGCAGTTGTGGCCGTTACGTGCTAGTTATGAGCTCCTGCGGGCTGGGAGACGTTCCAGACTAGCCGCAACGGTCCAATTCCACAGAAAGAGTCTAAATACAGAATGGAGAGATATCACGCTGTTACTCCTTTTTCGATCTGGTTGTATTGGTCTTTAGTCACAATACGATGCTAATCATTTTTGCGACTGTACTCCTTTCGCCACAACTGGATATTTTTGTCTTGGTAACGAATCTAAGTAAACAATAGTTTTTTATTCATTCACTGGTGGCGTGGCGTGTGTTTGACGCGTGCGTGGTTGATTATTGTCTGTGGCCTTTTAAATCTAATTGTCAAAAGCAACACACACACATTTACAAATAATCCAGTTTAGACTATGGCACGCGCGGGCCATTGTTATCTTGGCCAAGCACGTGCCACACGCGCCACTCGGTTCTTAAACCAAGCATATTGATCAGCTCCGTGAACAATAGCTCCAGAGTTCCCTCTTTATTCGTTCGGACATCAATAACTGAAATCTTTCAAATCTCGAGTCTTTTGCCAGTAGCACAGACCCGACGTGACTCACAAAATGTCCGCCATGTTTTTTTTGTTCAAGCCATTTCAATGCCCAATAGTTTTAACGGGTGTTAGCTTGTTTTGGGGCCGTTAACAAAGGCATTTTATGTTCTTTGTATAACTTTCTTATCTATTTTCCATTCACAGAGTAACTGTTGTTGAATGTCTCCCTTGTGGCTTTATCAGCGGTGTATAAATTAGAAACCGAGTCTCTTCAGATGAAAGAAAATCAAATTGAAGTTAAATATAACATGTAGTGAAACCAAACGTTTTGTTAATGTATTCAACTGTTAAAGTCGACTATTGTTTGATCAGAAACAAATACCCTACAGGTTGATTGGTTTAAAACTACATTTATTTTTTAAGCTGATAATCCATCAAAACAAACCAAGAACATACACTTTCAATTCAAAGTAAAAAATTTTTAGGAACAAAAGAACAAGTTGTGACATGTTCAGGCCTTTGACCTACGAAACGAACAGGTTGCAGCAAATGTTATCGAAAACGTTCTTAGTGCTCGTTACAAATTGATAATGTCAGAAATTAAACAATATTTTTAAACATTACTTTTTCGACTGCCCAAATACATAAAGGCATTAGCTTTGTCTGAGATTCCAGTTTGTATAGTTTGCATAGGGTTAAGGTTGAATGTCGAGTTGGCCCTAAGTAACACACGAGTATTATACAGTATTGGAAGAAACTGTATACCCCATCAATGCAGATAGCTGTTTCTAAGGAGACCATACTGTTTTCACTTAGCTTTTTAGTGCGATCTTCAAAGATGCAATAAAATAATAATTAATTGATCAAGCAAGATACTCAGTACTTGAGAGTAAAATGGCTACTTTGCAATCGGGCGACCAACAGCGTGCGGCAGAATCGCTCCTTTCAAGAACAGCCCGCCGTTGACACGCGATATATTTAGATCAGTGCACTTCGTACATAAACGGGATTTTATCGGCCCTTGTCCAGAAGCGACTCTACCAATCACAGTCAGGTTCGGTTGACTTATTTCCATATCAATGTCCCATTTCAATTAAATTGTTTAACCTTTGCGCTAACGACTCTATAACTAGCCTCACAAGTTCCATTGTAATTCAACATGGCGGCAGATCGTAGCTTAGCAATTAACAATTCGCAGGAGGCACGCACGTGGCTTCTGATCTCCACCGCGTTCACTTAGCTGAACTTTTAAGCAAATATAACATCCATTTTTCCCACACATTTTCTATTGTGCTTACTTAATATAAAAATCTCTCAAATAAATACAAATGAAATGGGTAGGAGTTTTTTTCAATATCTCACTGGCATAACGTTTCGCGAAAAGTTTTGAGCCCCGCAGGGAATTAAAAAAAAACGATACAATATTGCATAATATTAAGTTCTGTAAAACGTTTTCAGTCGTGATATCATACAAGCAAGTTTTTTCGACTTGAGATGAAGTTTTACTTATTTACATTTGGGACGCTTTTATTCTCTAGCAGTTAAAATACACGCAAACACACAAAACCAAGCGAATTCGGTTCGTACAGATATTGTTGCAACTTTTTCGCACGTAACTGAATTAGATAAATCCAATGTCGGGAGAGCTTTGTTTTTCATAGGTCTCGTTTTTATCTATTTTACGTGTATCTGTTGGGTGGGGAAACCAACTTCGCAAAAGGCAACACTTTTTTACCGGTAGACCCATACTCGGCAATAGCAAATGGAGAACATTCTTCTGGCCTGAGCCTGAGATCAAAATTAATTGATCATGAAAGATACCTGCGTGTCAACTGTGTCCTTGAATGCATGAAGGTGGTCAAATTATACTTGCTAGACAGTCAAAACAGTGTCTGGTTGTGTTTGCTACCATGTGAGCACAAAACAGGTGTATTTAAACTCTGTATACCAAACACACAACAACCTCCCAACTTGCGGGACGGGTTGATAACAAAATGCATCTAGTCATTGACCAATTTCTCAAAATTCTGCATAGTAAGAGCATAGATACTCGATCACACGCTTTTCCAGCAAACTAAGATGGTTGAATCGCAACAGAGACAAAACTACTTGCTTCCTGGTTTCTGAATTTCTTAAAAATACGGTATTGCATTAAACTGTTTTAAAAATCAAACAAAATGTACAGCTGTCGAGGTGAGCTGGGCTCTTGTTGAGTACGATAAGCCATGTTTGTTCTTCAGTTAACTTTCGACATGATAAGAAAACTACACCAGCTGCAGGACTAGGACCAGGATAAGTTGGTCCTTGTTTGAAGATACAGAACTAAATGAATATTCACTTCAAATCGAGCCTACCCTTCTTGTTTGAAGATACAAAACTAAATGAATATTCACTATAAATCGAGCCACCCAAGCGTTACCTCAGAACTCGTTCGCAGGCAAAGTTCTATGGAAGCCGGTTGTGGTATGCTTGCGAGTGTATTTCTATGCAACCAACTGTTGTTTCTCAGAGTAAGAAGTCTACAGATAAAAGGTGGTTGCTAATCAGGAGTAGTCATGCGAGAGGGGTTCTCCACGGACAATTAGCTCTAAATTCAATCAGAAACTATGCAAGGGAAGTGAAGATATTCTCAAGCACTTACCAGCGTTGAGGAAATCCGGTGTTGGCGTTCAACTTACGTCCAACTCCAATAGGTTTCTAGCAATTGTGCAGAACCTTGACTCGTGGCAATGGGGTCTTTTGATATTTTGCGATACTGCCCTATTTGCAATACTTAGGCTTAGAAAATGTCAAATGAGGATATATGAATTAACTTTCTTTCAAATCCAATTTTGATTGGCACTTGTTGGGGATGGTAGATAGTCACCTCGTGACATGAATTTCTTTGTTGTGCTCAGAAGACAATAGATTTTTAATTTGATATTCAGGACTGAATGCCTCACTCAAATGTCTTATAACCATGGAAATGTTGGACTTGCTAATTCAATTCCAGTGATTGCGAAGTGCTAATTGTGGAAAACCTGTTTTCAAATTAGTTTATGAAAAATGCCTTTTTGTGTATAGTCCACTTCTACTAAAACCAGTCGGCGCGCGGAGCTTTTCTCATAAATTTCATGTTTTCATTCAAGTTTTGTTGTGTTTTCTTCTTAGAGTCTTGAAACACATACTTGCCTTTGCGTGGAACTGTTTTTATATTTGTTGCAAGAGCATGTTAGATCCCGTATAGTACAAGACCGATATGTCGATATTACTGCACTTGACTTTTACAGATTTCTTTGTTTTGCGGTCACAATACGAACGGAACAGCATGTTGATTAAATGATTTGCAATTGAGAATTGAACTTGATGTTCTAGTTATGGCTTAGGTCATGTAGTCTCTGCAAATGTTTATTTTTGCTTCTCAGAACTCTACCATAGAATATCTGTTCTGTTGACTTAATCCTTTGAAAGTAATGCGCCCTTGTCTCATTTACGCATGCGCTGCATAAACCGTGCTGTTTGTACCATGTGTTTTTCGCCATTTTTCTATGCGAAAGAAACGCTTCGCTTTGAAAAGAATTATTGTCAAGTACGTGAACAATCAATCACGAGTTGTACTTGGAAACGAATCGAGAAAGTTGTTCGAGAAATTTCGATAATTGTACATCTGGAAGAAGTTCAAGAAGGACCTACATGCATGTACATTGACTTATCAAGAATCATTTTTGCGTTGTTTCCAAGCAAGGCCGTTACTTGGGAGAAAACCATGGTATCTTTGGGTCCACAGAAACCATCCATGCTGATTTTGTAGCAAATAAACGTGAATCAACTTTTATCAGTAAAAACGCAAAGTTTTATACAAACAAATAACGTGCGATAAAGTAATCTATGCCCAACCAGCAGTGATCATGAAAACGAAAAACGGGGTGTGTTTTGACACAACCGACAATAAGAAAACCGCACTTAAAACACTGAATATTTATTCTGTCTGTTCCTCATTGTAGATAAATAGAATTACTGATTGGTTTCCATGCAAAATAGAAGTTTTAAATTTTGGTTGGGTTGTAATTTGTAACTCAATATTTTTGATTTTTTTCTGTGGCAAAAGATCCACTTACAAGTATCGATTTCGCTGTGTCTCTTAGCATAACACGTGTAAATGCTACAATGCCATTGTAAAGAAATGTCCTTTTGAGTAAGTTCTGCTTTTATTTTCACTTTCGACAGCAACCGAGACATATATTAATTAATTAATTTTCATTCAGTTTGTTGTGTTTGCCCGATGATAGACTGTGGCCCAATGAAATACCAAATTATTAAGAATTACATTAGATTTTGTTCCAATTTTATAACTTCCCGTGCATGTTGGAAAGAAAATAATATACACGGAAAGACAACGCGAACAAAAGAAGCCTCTCTGCGAATCAAAAACAAGATGAGAAAAGATGAGCTAGATTGTTATTTTAGTCTCATTTTGCATTATATTATTGGCGGGTTAAGTTCTGAGCTTCAGGGTATCAAAGCTGCCCGCAAAATGTGATTACAAAATGTTTTATAGCAAGTGATACATTTGGATAATTTCGTAATCTCAATTAAAGTGAGCGGACTTTTGAAACCGGGTCTTGAAACTTTAAAAAAAAAGGAAAAATTAATATTCATAGAGACACCAATTGATTAAACGTGAACTGCTCCGTGTGAATTTTTGGCATCCAATAAATTGTAAACTTTTATAAATGGGATAGAATCATCTTTATTTTAGTACAATGACGAAACTACAGACTTTCTTCGCTTTTTAGCATCACGGACAATTTCTTGAAAAGCTTACAACTGGAGATTTCCTTGTGGTTTTTGGATAAAAGAGTTTCGTGTTAGGCCGTTTCTCCTTTTGCAATTTTCAACTTTCCGTTGGCATGACAGTAAATTCATGTTACCTTGAACTGCGGGAATCAGCTTCATACAAAGCAATAAAAATAAACGGTTACAAACTTCACTGCCGTATACCAGAGAAACATTTTGCAGGGCAAAATGACGTACAGTCAAACCTCTCCAAGAAGGACACCTTCGGGACCGGCCTCAATTGTCCGTCTTAGAGAGGTGTTCGTCTTAGAGAGGTGTTCGTCTTGCAGAGACTTGAGGTAATATGACACCAATCCCCTATATAACTGTCAGCCTGACTATATGGCCAATAGACTCGTTTGTTGTTGACAGTTTGACAAAATAAGAGAAATGTAACAAATTTATTACTGGCTGTCTGGATTTGGTTTCATACAAAACATATGGTGTTCATTTGCTGAATATATACGATCCCCTAGAAGTTTGAGTATTTTTACCACGCTCAAAAATACATTTATATACTATAGTTTAGCGAGTTTACCAAAGTAAAAGTGCTCAGCATTGCGTCAAACATTGCTATTAAAAAGTGTTTAGTTAAATTAAAAACTGTCCGTTCCGTATTTCAAAGTGTCCGTTGTCCGTCTTACAGAGGTGTCCGTCTTATAGAGACTTAAAATACAGTAAATGACTGAAAAAGTGGCAGGGACCAAAATTTAGTGACCGTTTTATAGAGGTGTGCGTCTTATCTGGGCGTCCGTCTTGAGGGGTTTGACTGTGTATTAAAGCACACTGGCCAGAAAAAAAATCATATGTCATTGACGGTAGCCTCAAGCAAAATGGAGTAGCTGCCAAACTTTAGTTTTGTTTACTAAATTGTCTTTGGTGACCAGCTTCTTTTGAGTAACGCTTTCTAGAATATGAAACGCAGAAAATTGTTTGATTATTATTAAAACGAAAATTGAAGAGTGACATTCGTTTTCCTTGTAATAATAATATTTTGGCATCAGATGCCGGGGGGGGATCCCATACTTGACCTGATGGGGATGCTCGTCGTAACTTTTAGGGGTTGAAATTGTGGATCAGGTATTTTTTAGGGTGTCAGGAAGAAAAAATTAGCACTTTGAGTCAAAGCTGTAACTTTTAGACCGTTTACGAGACGTAACATGTCAATATCCTTTCATTTATAGAAGAACTTGATGTCTTTTGGCGATTATTTTCAATTTTCCTGTGCTATTTCTATGAATGAAAATTTCCGAGGTAACTTTTAGGGAATAAAATTGGCTGAACCACACCCAATATGGTAACTTTAAGGGGTTGCTTTTGAAAATTTTGACGAGCATCCCCGTCAGTTATATATGGGAGTCCCCCCCCCGATCAGATGTCACTTGGAGTTCAAACAAACGCTATACTGTACGTCACTAGAGTTTGATTGTCCCAAATAATACACAGAGATAACTCGCAGACCAGTTCCAATTCTACATGCTTAAACCGTCGCACACTAACTGGTTTTTATTTTGACAGACTTTTATCAATAGAGTTAATTCTATAGAAAAAACTGAAACATACCATATATTGGCTTGATATTTCTTTTTAAAATTCTACGTCATCTATTAATTAAGCTAAGAGCCGTATAAACTTAGACGATTTGGCATGTGAATTGCTTTCCTTGCATGTTCATGACTCTTCTAAATCTAGATGTAAACAAACTGCAAAAATTATGTTAGCTTAATTTCATAACAATGTTGAAGCTGAAAATTGCCGCAATTTATGGATCTGCTTAGAGCACACCTCATGTCGAGACTAAGATCGTTTCCCGGTCAGTTTTTAAATGTAAAGCACGAGTTCTCAGAACTGGTTCTGGCCGAAATGGCCCGCTGCTCGTGAATGTCATGGATCGGAGCAGCTCAGTTCTCCCGCCCAGGAATTTGGAGAGTTGTGGCGGGAAAAATGTATGCGCGCGCCTTGGACCTTTCCAAATAAACTGACCAGACCCAGTACTTGTCTTTTCGGCCGGCCAGAGGGGCATATGGATAGCGACCTAAATATCGTGAGCCAGAGAGCAGTGCGGTTTCACTGATTTGGTTTTGTTAAGCAGGTGATTGCAATACATTCATTCGGGTAAATAGGTGTTGGGAACGGGCTTTGAATATATTCAGACACTAGATGTCACCAAAACGATATCAAAAACATTTCGACTTCGAGAACATACGTATACATA